>ML732274.1:0-109159 GCA_009176345.1 Aspergillus leporis | reverse complement strand
AGTGTCCTACACCAGCTACACCTCGAAAGAAGCAAGATATTACTATCCCAGAGTCTCAGATTGATGCGGAGGGCTGTATACCAGTAAATCGTCGTGGAAGACAAATACGCCTCCCACAACGATTCCGGGATTGAAAAAAAGCTGTATATAGCTGTACTAGTATCATATCTCTGCTCCACCAGAAAATCTAAGTATAATTTATTTAGTATGTTGCTTTAAAGCTTCATTTTTAATGCTGGTTGCCACACAGAAATTCGTGCGGCAGGTGGGGACGTGCGTCAGGTGATCAAGTACGGAACCCCCACACTAGCCGATAAATGTCAAATTGATGTTTATCCAGGAGTAGTGGAACCATGGTTCTAGCATCCCTCTTATGGTCTAATACAGGGATTACCTAACTACTGTGTTTCGGGATAGAATTCTCGTTTACTGAATGAGATGATATTGAAGATGCCGGAAGTCATTAAACGGAGCGTTGTCCGACTCCTACGGGTAAGCCGAAGTTCCCCAGGTGCTGACGATTCCGGCCTCGCACATCACAGCTATATACATATTTGCCAAGTCAACGTATGGAAACGACAGAATGAGCTTTTCAAAGGATGGAAATTGTGTTTCGAAAAGATCCGAAAAGCCCTAAAACGGACTTATCCGCGTTTCAAAGCTTGCCTTGACCAGCGTTACTAGGCACGGAGGTCTGTGCGACCGTATACGCTGAAGCCGAGGCGACATTCTTCCCTTGGAAATTCACCAAGAAGTCCGTATCAGCCTGCTTGAATGTCCCTGAGCTGCCGAATCCATTGACCTGGCAGGCACGGCCGAGGTACGTCGAGCAAACGGCGTTGGTGCTCGAATCAGGTGAGGTGAAAAGTTTCCCTGAAACTGTGCCCTCAACAACCGTCGCGATGTTCTGGAAGACGTTGCCTTCCGCCAGGACATATCCACCGGAGCCGATTTCGAAGGCATGGCCGGTTCCTGAATCATACCAGTAGTTGTTTACCTGTGTTGCCATTAGTTGTCCTGCGGTTGGAATCAAGACGGGGGCCTGGGGCTTACGGCATGGAGAAGCGTGTTTCCTTGGACTTTGGGGCTGCGGCCGCTAAAGTGGTAGATGTAGTTGCCTTTAAAGGTGATCAAATCGCTGGTACCAGCAAAGTAGATCCCCCAGTACGCATAGCCGTCGCAAGTGGCGGAATATGATGTGACACCGTTGAAAAACGAGTTAGAAATGGTTACTCGGTTATCTGCGCTGGTTCCAAGGACGAGGTGTTGGCGACCAATGCGGGCCGTCTAGATCCTGGTTTAGTATACGGTTCGGTAAAATGGATGTTGGAAAGAGTCACGGACTGTAACATGATCAATCCACACCATATCGGCATTGTTGATGGTGAGCGCATCACCCCCCCAGACATATTTCTCGTTAATATCGGTGATCGCGATGTTCCTAGAGGAAATTGTAAGCAATCCAAATCTCACAAAGGACATGTTGCGTCATACTGAATAATAATATTGCTTGCGCCGCTCACAATGCGCAGACCTTTTCCCTTAATTATTCCACTGGATCCGGACCCGATCAAAGTCTTGTCTGAGGCGACAGTAATACCGAGCACACCGGCTTTGTAGCTACGGCTGTGTAAGGACACGAGCAGATGGTAAGAACACTGGGGAAGACTGGGTACTTACTATGTTACACTAGCAGAAGGCGCATCAGGCTGATAGTTGGTACACCAGTCATTTTGGTTAATAGCAAGCTGGCAGGCCGAAGCGGTACCCCATGGCGCACATCCCGTTGCAGTAGTAGTGCCTTCGGTGTTCGTAAAATCAAAACTGATAATGATTAGCTCCAGTTAATGATAAAGCCTCTCAACGGAGAGCACCCACGTCCGGTCCAGGACAATGACACGCGGAGAAGAATCACCGAGGTAGGACACCAGCTGAGCCGTTGTGGTTGGGTACACAGCAGCAGCGCTCCCACCTCCGGTCACGCCTTTCGCGAAGCCCTCTGCAGCACCGGAGACGCTCACAGCGGCTGCTACGGGTAGTAGCGCAGCGGCGACACTGGATAGCAAAGCAAATTGCATTATGGATGCGATAGAATATGGTGAGCTTAAACGGAAGACAGCCTGTATATGCCATGCTTATATGTATCCATTTATGGAATTCATCGACATCCGTAAGAAGTCCACTGAACGGGATTTCTGGTATGACGGTATTGGTGGATTCTATAGCATGAAGAAGTTAAATTAAAAGTCACACACGCCTGCAGCCAGCGGCGCCACAAATCCGTCCGGGGAAATTGCCGGTAATGCAGAGCCGGCAGTTAGACAGTAGGGCACTTCGTTCCGAGGCCAGTGATTGGAGGCTTTGGTTTCGCAGTGGGTGAATGTGAAAGGTAGCTAATTTCTCCGGGGTGGTGACTAGTATCTTGAAAGCTGCTGAAGATCACGCAACAGGCATCTGGATGGTGAAAGGCTAGCCCTATATTGAAGCGAGATACGTAAACCTCGGCGCCAGTAAGCTGCATCCAGAGTCTAGGCCAGTCCTAAGTTTATCCATTTACTCATAAGCCTGTACTGTACCTACTACGTAGGAGAGTTGGCAACACCAGCAATTGATTATGCTACAACAGTCAGGTGTCTTTTCCGTCGGTTCTAGAGATGGGATAGGCGTAAAAATATTTTTTCCTCACGCTAAAGAAAAGAAGAAAAAGAGGTTGCCTAACCAACCGCCGATTGTACTAATGTGACACTACTCCATACTAAGTCAAGATTCCTGACCGTCTAGTCTATTGCCGAGGTTTCCTGTAACCCCATCTAACTGAACCACCCGTTGTTGGTCCATTTAACCTATGACAACCAGGTTAGCGAAAATAAGGAACATGTGTTATGGTAGATAATGTGCCCTTACATAAGAAGCGTCGATCTTCTTCAAATCGGCAACACCCAGATTGCCAGCGTCGATGGCGATCTCATGCTTCAGGAGTTGAATGGCGCGCTTAACCCCCTCGACACCATAAGTGTTAGCGAACATGAAAGGGCGACCGAGACCAACAGCGCGAACACCGAGAGCAAGTAGCTTCAAGACATCCGCACCGTAGCGGATACCGCCATCCGCATAGATCTCGATCTGGTCAAATAGCTCTGGAGCCTCCTGGTGGATCTCAAGAGCAACTTCCAGTGGGGACGGGGTGCTGTCAAGTTGACGTCCGCCATGGTTGGAGAGAATAACAGCCGGTACTTTGTGTTGCACGGCGAGCTTAACATCCTCGACTGACTGGATACCCTTGAGGATCACCGGCAAGGATGTCATGGACTGCAACTTCTTGTAGTAGTCCCATGTGATGTAGGTGAACGAGCTATCGGCGGACCCAACTCCGTAGCGGCTAGCCCGGTGGCGATTTCCGTCAGCCGCGGAGTCAACAGTGAAGACGATAGCCTTGCTACCAAGCTCCTTGACATGATCGAATAGCTGCTGTGTCTCGGTATCATTGTCAGTGAGATAGACCTGCTGGAACAGGACCTGTGAGCCATTGGAAGGCTTGGCGGCGGCGATGTCATCAACGGACAGAGAGGCATAGAGCGACGGGATATACAAGATGTCCTCTTCATAGGCTGCCTTCACGAAGTTCCTTTCGGCGTTCTCGTGAGCAAGCCCGCCGCGAGCACAAGGGCTGATATAAAACGGAGCGGAGAAGTTGTGGCCTAGGATGGACGTGGGAAGTGTGGATTCAATGTTGGTAACATCTACCAGCATCCGTGGCCTGAAACGGAACCGTCCGTATACCTCCAGGTTGTTCCGGTATGACCACTCTCCTGCTGCGCCGTTGCGGTAGTATGTGTAAGAGGAAGCATTCATATAGCGCCTGGCTGCCCATTCAAAATCGGGAAGGCCAACGATGCGTTCTAGGTCAGGCAAACTGCCCGCCGGCGTGCTACCTAAGACATCCTCTATGCTCGAATCCTGTTAGCTGGCCTGCCTAGAAACAATTGAAAGACGCCGGACATACCCAGTATCTGGCTCATTGAGGAAAGGCCGTGTTGCAACGGCGGCCGGAATAAGTGGGAGTAGAAGGAGTGTGGAACGCATTGTGAAAGGAGCGACTGGTATGACCCTGTAAGGAACGTTATGCGGTGATCTCTGAGTCTCCTATAACTTCTTTGCGACACGCCGGGTACAGGCTTTCATTATATGTGCGGCGCCTCCACTGCTACCTGAGTTTAGCATTACCCTACGAGTGCTCCGTGAAACACCAATGTCCTTTGCAGCCTATTGCCATACCCTTCGGCGTCTTGGCGTTGAACTTAGAACGTAGTATGCCATAATAAATTTAGGTCAATGGTGCTTTCTAAGCATGACCAATGTCGTCCATATTGAGCGGAATATGTCCGCAACAGTTTCATCAACGAGAAGGATTCATTTGTTCCAGAGTTTTTACCCGGAAAAGCTAGACTCGACCATCCCATTATCACTTGGTGGAGACTGATTTAATTTATGTCGGATCTTGAGGATTCCATAGGAGAAAGCCAAGCCAAGTCCTCAGACATAGGAACCTTATCAATGTGAGAAAGTCCCTGATGATACGGGTGGCTGATCTTCAGGCTGGAACGCCAACGATATTAATCTGACGGCGTCTCCTTAGCACAATCAGATAATACTCCGGTCCTACCTAAGATTAACCGTAGTACTAGACAACCATTGGGACCCCAAAGAGCGGGAGCCGTTCTCCACCGGACTCCGTCTTTTGTTCCGGGTGAGACAAGGATAGGCCAGAACAATCGAGAAATGAGATTAGGGCTTGGCATTGCAATAGCATCATTGCACTGCCTCAATTTTTCTGTCGGCCCAAGCAAACGCCATGTGGTAAATAGTCAAAAGTCGGGTGGCGATATTTCCCGGCACTGTAATCATCTCGCTGGTCATTGAATCAGCATACCATGGGAGCCGTGGTGCTGATCAACAAGATAGTGACGACTACGCGTACTATTTACCCGCAGCAACGATTCCCGAAATCGGCAGACAAACTCGATTCCACCCGGCAATTAGTTACTAGGCTTCTGCAGAAGATGTCTTACCGAAGCCGATACAACTCCGCACCACAGATCCTCTTGGATGCCAAGGACTGCTAAATTCTGCCGATAATACCGTTGGGACAATTCGGGAGAAATATCGCTACAGCGTCAGACTGGTTAGATCAATAATAGTCCAAGCCCTTCAATAATTTCATTGGGTAATTTTGCAGGCATCTACTGTTTGAGCGTAATGCCTTTATCACGTAGCGGTATATTGTTCTCAAATACCGATTTGAGAAATTCGATAGTGCAAGATTTAAGGGGAAAATATATGAATCCAAGATAAAAGGACCGGCCTGGTCTAAGCGGTGAAAGCCCAGCGTAAAACACGCTGGCTGGAAGGGATAAAACCCGTCGACCAAATATTTCAATGTACCTCGTAGGGTCTGCTACAGGTACATTTTAGATAAGTAGGTGGCGCAGGAAGATATCGCTCGACAGGGATTTGGCCATAAAACAACAAATGGGGGCCAACATCTGATTAACCGTATGATGATCACTAGCAGGCACGGTGGTAAGAATATTATGCTTCACTCGGGTCGGCTTGAATTGTGAAGGATTAGACACGGTAACCTCGCGAATAAACTAGAGAGTTATTAGAGAATATTCTTAGACGCGCTGAGATTCGAGTAATAAAGTACGCGGATCGTGCGCTCATTGACAGGCATATACAGGAGGTAGTAGCACCAATGCTAAACAGGTGATTTCGGGCTATATTAATAGGGGGCAGGTCCTTGCTAAACACTTTGAATCCAACAATAAACGATTGTTTCGAAGTGAACTTATTTAAAGCCGAAGGCACCATGGAGTAGGACTTTGCAGAGTGCTATACTTTATATATATAGTGACTCGAAGTTGTATACTATATAATACGCAACCTCATTTTCATCTAGGGAACTGAAGTTAACGCCATTGCCCCAATTAGCTGTCATGTCCATCCATACAAGCACTCGTACCGTCAAGAGGGGAATTTACAGCCTACGTAGTAGAGCTTTCATGCGAAGTCGATACTTCCCTTCAAGCGTTTCCTTACCTTCCTTAATTTCTCACCTTTTTCAACGACTCGTCTTGATCGGCAACCTGGTAGATACACATCCTTAGATTTGGCTTGGCAGGCTTGTTTAAGCGTCATAACGCGCCTTATCTTATATTAAACTACAGCTTCAAAGAACGGTTCATGTATTGCTCCTTGTCTCTGGCCTGTTAATTTGGGGCAGATTTATTGGAAGCCTCATATATTATCGAAGCCCAAGTTACATAGGTACGCATCAACGAACAAAATAGAAGTAGACTCAATATGAAAGCTCCCGTGCTGGGGCACCGGGGTATGCAACTCTAGCTACCGTTCTTCAGATCTCCTTTTTCTACTGGCATTAGCGAACGAGACTCGTGCCACACAACAAGTAGTCTCGTTCGTAAAACACGGAACTCTTATACTCAAGCTAATCACCTCATTCTCGAGGGGTTTTGATATTAGCTTCCCCTGGCCGAAGCCATATAATGACGTGTTTGGTGACGTGCAAAGCTAGGGTTGGTAAATAATCCCCCAGAGACCTGTGTTCTCCTCTAGGAGAAGGGGGAACTCTAGTGACTGTACTAGCATGATAAGTGAACCATCTTCTACAATCATTACCGGTACCATATACAAATCAAGTCCAACACACTCATGATCACCCTTCAACAAGGCACGGCCCTATTGAGATCAATGTTAGAAATATATATGTGAGGTGTCCAATGTGATAGATCGCCTGCATGGTTTACGAGCAGGAATCCTGCCGAATATCGGATATCTAGGGTACCGATGTTCACACCTTACTTTTATATGGGAAAGCATGCGCCTCTATAAAATGGCCTGTGTCTTCCATAGTTATAGGAGAGGTAGAGAGACTTTTGTCAATTCTGATTCACACCTATTGAACTGCACGAGTTCTCTCAATCAATACTATTGATAAACACCAGCAGAAATCTTAATGAAGGATCCTTAACCTCATTTTGTCAATATATCTAATTGTAGGAATTGCGATTGATATTGGGATACGCATACGAGGGATACCAGCGCAAGGACATCAAAGCAGAAATGGGCGCGTTGTTTTTTAAAGACCCAACATCAGTCCGTCCCATGGCATCACGCAACCGCAAACCTACTGCATCGTTTTACCACACTATGAGAAACCTAAAGTAGCTTTTTAATAGGTCGCTAATTGAATTTTGATTATTCTCGTATGAGGTATTTGTGCCATTTACATAGTATCTATGCTACTGCCCCCCCACCAGGAACCCCCCCAACACCCCCATCTATAAAATACCCTTCCCAATAGACGAACACTTTCAGACCATCATTCGAAATATGACTCTATTGCACGACTTGTTGGGAGGACGTTTTGGACAGCTGGGATTATAGATATGTCGTGCTGCAAGGGGTGGAATGGTGATATATGGGAAGCGGAATGTTAATTTCATTTTTGTTTGTGCCTCCATAGGTATAGGTAATATGTTCGGTATGTTTCCTAACCAAATACGGAGTAACTCTTGCAAGATGTAGTAATTTACCTGTCTCACATCACAGTCGACCACTGTCAAATTCTGTTACATTCCTGCCAATTTATGGGAGCATTCTGTTATTTGAGTGTTTGACCATTAGGAGAATTCACGGCTGTAGTCGCATCATGCCTTCCAAGTGCAGCAGTAGTACTAGCCCGTATTTGGTTTCAGTGGCTTTCGTAGAATATGTATGTGTCTAAATGCACAAACTTAGGTGACATGGGTTGGGCAACACGCACGTACCAGGAAGGCATAACATGTTCTAGAGGAGCATATTTTAATATGCGGTGTCAGGATATATTTTGAACATAGCAAGCTGAGGTTCAGGGTAGGCATAAGTAATCTACTAAATACAGGTATTATACTTTTGTTAATCGCTTGGTAGACTCGGCCAAACTCGACGCCGCCCCAAGTTGTCCGAATAAGACCAGAAAGGCAAATTTTGGTTTCTCCCCCTTCCCAGCGTCGGCTGGATCCTAGAAAACCAACCTATCAGGCCGTGAGATCTAGCACTGCCTCAAGCAGGGAACAGTCATCAGGAATGCAGCCCTAATCGGTCGGCAGATCACAGATCTAAATGGTAGAGGACATCAACCATGATGAACCTATACCATTTTAGGATTACTTTGCATATTTCCTACGTCAATATAGAGGACTATTTCATGTAATCAAAGTGACTAAAGCAAATCCAATTGAATGACCGATGTCTACGTGCAGAAGTACCTGGTTTGTATGGTCTAGGCGAAAAAAAGGGGGAAAACATCTTGAAGACATGCTCAGAAGAATACAAAAAGGCATTAGGTATGAGTCTATGCGAAACGAATCGGAGGTAGAAACATGGAATTCTTATTTGTTCTTGATTCGGTTCTGTGCTCAATTGGGAGCGGATGGTCTACCTTTGGATTCTGTAGGAAGCTCTCTACAGTTTGTTTATCATTCTCAGATCTGCAACATTAGGGCTTCACCAAAACAAACAATACGGTGGAGCAATAACAAAGGGTTATTTAGTGTTCTAAATTAGCTACCGCTCAGTAGAGGATGTTTAACCCACCCGCCTGCTAAATTACATGTCAAGGTTGAGAAGTTGTGCAGCATCTTGTATGGTTCCCATATCCACAGCTTATACTTTACTTAGTCCTTTCTTTGCCTTTTGTTACCTGGTGTTTTACATTGCACGCGTCAGCCATCGCGATGCCTATTGCTGATGATGCCTTGAGTCCCCAGCCGCCTCTGGGGCAAGTTGGCCAGAATACTGAGCAAACGCCGACTGTCATCGTACCCAAGGTTCCCGACAATGTTTTCTATCATCCAGAGGGTTATGGAACACAGAGTAAACAACAGACTTCTGGCCCTGATCATGGCAACACCGAAGGTCCTGGCTTTGCTCAAAGCCCAGGACGGGATCCAGCCCCTATAGCATTGAATGAGAGCCCTCCTACCCCGACTGTTTCAACACAAGGTGCCATACAGGCACAAACACAGGCACAGAGACAGAAAGTCCCTGATGCCGCAACTCTACAGAGCCTCCCGACTCAAACCCCTCGGACCCAAAACCTACCAACTCAAAACCCCCAGACACAGATCCCCCCGACTCAGAGCATCGAGAATCAGAGTACTCTAACTGAGAGCATCCAAGCTCGGAGCACAGGAACCCAGGTGGCAGCCACCAGTGTACCGACAACATTTGTGAAAAGGGCTATGGAAGAAACCCCAGCACCTACTCCTACACAACATGAAGCAAATCTCACCAGCCTACCAACAACTACCTCTACATCACCTCCAAAACCGGCACACACACACGCAAGTGCTTATGCAGCTATTGGAGTTTGTCTCGTTATCGGAGTGATAGCAGGGTTTGTTCTGTTCTCGCTACGCAAGAAGCGGAAACTAAAAATAGCCAAGGAAATCAAGAGCAACCCCGACGATATCAAACCCGGGCCCTCTATGATGGCAAAGCTGAGTGGAATAGTGCCACGAGTCTGTGTACCAACAAGGGCTGCATTTAAAACAGTCACTGCGTTCTGTAAAAGGTCCTTCAACACTAAGACCAACTTTGGTAGTGGCTGCACCCAACCACATGATTCAGCGACATTGAAACTATTTGTCCAAAGCAAATTGTCACTACAGAGCATTATGGGACAATTGAAGCAGCCACCTCCTACCGTGGACGATTGCAGTAGTGTATACAGCAGGCGTACTGACCTCGGTCGATCCAAATTCAGTCAAAGTATTGAACGTGTCGCGACTTTGATTAAACCGTTCAAAAAACGCAGTCCTGCATCCTCTCTCACAACATCATCAGCAAGTACCATCGCAGACCAGCCAGGAACTTGTCCTAAGCCAAATTCCATTACTAGTTCTAGCGAGAATAATTCTTTCGACGGAAACCAAACTATACCATCCTTCACACCATCCACATTTAAAATACATGCGGTCGAGATGGACTTCAATCGTACACAAGAGGGGCATCTTAAGATGGAAGTTGGTCAATCGATCAAGATATACCAGGTCTTTGATCATGGCTGGGTAAGTTTCATTTTCCTTACTATTTCGTGGATTCTTTCATTTGGCGGAACTAACACTTTTTCCCTTACAGGTATACGGTTTGAACCGTGACAGTGGCCAGGAAGGCTTAGCACCACGAGCCTGTCTTTCGATATGGCCAACAAGCAGAACTGAGAGCGACATCACGATGTTCCCCGGACAGAGGAGCTTCTCAACAACCTCATTCGGCTCATCAATACCAGGCACACCGACTGGTCGCTTTTACAACCAGTTTTCACCGACCTGACGACCACAGGGTCCAAAGGGCATCTTTATATATTCGCCCACCTCCCGACTCAGACCTGTTTCGGGGATCTCCATTCGTTGTAAATATTCTTTTTACCTATATTCGTACCTTGCCTCTTGGCTACAAACTCAGCAGTGGATTAATAACATAATGTAAACTATCCTCTGGCTAGAACCTTCTACCAGGTTTTAAAAGCTTCTTTGTGCCTTGTATCAGAATATAATCCTGGTGATTTTAATTTCATCATGGCAAACGGGCCTATACTATGACCAAGACTCTCAGGCTGTCTTTCCATTAGCATTGAAGTATTAATGGCTGACATCAAACCCGCCTTGCAAAAATGGCCATACATCTCCCTCAAATACGCGCTATCTATACCTCCATCTGAGACCTCCATATGGATATCTGTCTTCAACATGATCCCATCACAGTCTTGGTTGTTCGTCACGATCGCATCCCTACTTCTCAACTCTGTCTCGTTTATTCGTCGGTGCCCGGCGCGCTTCTGTAAATCATTCGGGTAGCTGTACACGTTGGCAGGCATGCCACTGTCATATCGCTGCATGTTAGAGGTGCCCAAGACACGTGGTGCATATGAGAAACGGAGAGAGATGGGCCCGAGCCGCAGGTAATCGCTAGTATTACGACGGGGAATTAATATCGGGCACTCAAAGGCATAGGCAAATTTGTTACTACTTACCAACGTAAACCTCAATGGCGCACCAGTTGAGCGAATCTGCTCTTTCTAATGAGCTAGCCCACGCACAAAGTCATACCGAACGGAGGCAGCTGAATTAATTATTAGGTAATGCCTAGTATCTCACAGGCAATGATCCACCATACGCACCCACAACAGACAAGATACCAAGAGAGGAAACCCCGAAAGCGGCGCCCTCCTTACGCTGTGCGAAGTTAGTGGGTTGCTAGGTCCTCCACCGATCCAGGTGAAGACACGTACCTGGGACATCTGGACTCGCCACAACATCGGTATGGGTAGGAGCCAAGTCCGGATGTCATTGACTATGTTTAGAATGCCATTCACCTCGTAGAACCTGCTGAGGATCGGTCTCGTGCAGCGCCCTAGTTCTGTACCCTCGAGATCCCAGAACTTGGATGGCGGAGTGTAGGAGAAGAGCGCCCCGAATAGACTCGCAAAACACTGTGCAATTTCGAAGACGATGATAAAGTATACTGTCCACCTCATCCAGCGACGGCGGTTAAGACGGAAGGAAAACCAGAGAATTGACGTTTTAACGAACACCATTCCCAGCACGTATAGGATGCGGGTGGCCCAGACAGCCTACTTCTAGGTTAGAGGGGAACGCGGGATTAAAACTAGTATGGACGTGCCTTCAACATCGGTACGTAGTCGTCTTGATTGACATCTCCAACTCAACGGGTGGTAGGCTTGGGTAATTGGAAGCTGTCATGGAAGAGTTCATACGGTGTTTCCCAATTCAATATTCTGTTCCTACGAGCCATTAACCTTCTAGGACCTTGAAGTCAGAATATCTACCACCCACCAATACTTGCTGCAATGGACAGTCCGAAAGTCAGAACCTGGACCGATCCTATGGTAAATGCACATTCAACGTACTCTATCGATACAGGGGCTCACAGTCCCGGCGACCATCAACACTATTCACTGATCAGTTACATTGACGCACACCGTGCATCATAATGAGGGCTTAACAGCATCTGCACCAAGTGCCCTTAAGACAAGTATGCGCACCCATATCCGCAGAACCACTACCACCAAGGCAAATGCCATAAAGCCCACACCGCCACCAAGGACAGCGGCATTTCGGGTGGGGAGGCTGTTGCCCTTACGGGCCAACAGAAACGGAGGTTCTGTGCTGCTATCTATAGCGGATCCTCCGTTGGCACAAAAAGGAGCCGGCGAATTCGTGGAACAGTCGCTATGACCAAGGGCTCATTGAGAATGTAAACTTATCAGAGCATGTTCGGAGAGCTGGGGCAAATTGCATATCGCAGCTGAGCTTTCTCTCACGTCCACACCAGACGTACAAAACTTCTCACAACAACGAGCTCCAAGTTTTCTACCTATCTTCAACTGCTGTTATAAATGGTGCAGAAACCATTTTCCCACCACGAATCGCATGATGGTTGCCAATGGGGGCCGGAGTACTAGCTGCATACACAATTTCACCGGCAGCTTCAATTACTCAAATGCACGTTTTCCACGCGAGCCTCTTATGTGCCTGCCTAATGCACAGGGATACCTTTCTCGAGCATAGCAAGGTTACCAAGGTCCCACCGTAATCGACAGGAGTTTATCCTGGGCCCTCCGAGTGGTTAAGTGTTGTCCGGATCATGGCACCCGAAAGACTAAAACGGAACGCGGAGTTTCATGGGTGTTCATTGGGAGAGAAATTGATCTGCTAAGCCTTAGTGCACTGCCGGACAATCAATGGCCCCGTTCCATCGGGTCCAGCCGCAGGCTTTTGGCTGCTTGAGGCAGTCGGCGCGTTCATTTGGCAAGCGCATTCCCACCAGTGACAGGGATCAAGCGGAAAACATGCCTGCTTGGGATAGAAGCCATGACAAAGTATTTGTTTGCCAGCAGGCTTGTTGCTTTACTCCAATGACTCAGGTGGATGCTTCGCTTGACCATAGCTCATGGATGCCAAGTTTACTATTTTACCGAGTAGAGACCATCAAAAGGTAGAATTCATATAATTTCTACCAGATGTCAACTGTCCCTTTGGTATTCAAGGTCATGATATCAATTTCGCCGGTGGAAACTTTGACGGCTATGAATACGCGGACCAAAGGGCCGCCATGATTGCACATATAAATAAAGCCCCAGATTCCGGCCTTGAGACCTTTGTCCAGAACTTGCACGGTTCGATCCACAAGCAAAATGACAAACACTATGACGGAGTCCAAGAACGTCGCCCTTGTCTTCGGTGCCAGTAGCATCTAGGGCTGGGCCGTGGCCAAACACCTCATGTCGTACCCAACGGCAACCACATTTTCGCGCATTGTCGGGTTAACAAACAAAACAGACCACGAATCATTGAGGAAAATGGCCTACCGAATGATCCACGGCTAGAGCTATATTCTGGAGTGAATCTGTGATATTCTCTAGATGAAGTGCCGGCGTAGTTATAACTGATCGTGCCAAACCTGGACGAAGCACACCGAAGATATCATGGAGATCAACAGAATAAATTTACAAATGACGTACAATGCCGTGCATGCCTGCGACAGGTTCTGTAGCAAGATGAGATTCTTTGCCCTCCAAACCGGAACGAATGTATTTGTCCAGTCCCGCTTAGATGATTGATACGCGAATGGCTCTACTGACTGGGTACAGAACTACGGTGTTGCTGTCTTCCGGTACCAAGATAAAATCGAGATCAACCCGCCTTTGAGAGAGGATAACCCTCGCATTCCGTCTCCTTGGGGTTATGAGATATTTTACTATGCGCAGGTGGATCTTATCAAGTGAAGCAAACCGAGGCAAAACATGGAAATGGCGTGGGGTCAGACCGGACCAAATCGTGGGTAAAATGAAGCCGGTAAGAAATGTGCCACAATATATGCTCTTTAAGCACTCCGGCTAACAACAATAATTCTAAATCTAGGACATGTTCCCAATCCTAAAAGCATAACTTACGTGGAGACCTTGGGACTCTATCTATCGCTGTTCCGATATGTGCACAGCCCTGGATCTACTGTCCTATTTCCAAGAACCAAGAAATGTTATTTCTATACCAACACCGACTCACCACAAGACGTGATCTCTCGTTCCGAGATCTACCTATCGGTGGCTCCCACGGTGAAGGCTTCAACATTGCCGATTCCGCCACACCAACACCATGGAGCTCCAAATGGCCTGCTCTCTGTGGGTATCTCGGATTCAAGCACGGAGGTCCAGTCGATGACGGATGGAAGCACATTGACCAGTGGTGGTACGATCACCAGGCCGATTATGAAAAGATGTGTAATGAGTATAGCTTGAAGAAGCGGAAATCCCTAAGGAAATATGGGTTCTCATTCGGCTCGGCTTCACCTTGCTGAATCGGAATCGCGAATTGTGCTTGGATAAAATCCGGAGCCTCGGCTTTACAGAAGAGTATCCGGTTGGGTATGGGTACTTTTATGTGTTCGATCATCTTGCGAACGAGAAGATCCTTCCCTCGAAGGAGGTTGAGTTGAATTAATGCGACATGTTGACTTCGATGCATGGTTCGTTCACCGTTTGAATGTATTAGAAGCCCTATATTGGTGCCCACAGCTTACAGCAACTCCGCAATTGTTCAATGATGAAGATTGCCAATTATGTATAGGAGGCTTTAGTGTCTGCAATCTTGGTAGCACACCAGAACCTCCTGGAGTCTTCAGTTCAACTATGTTATGATTGATATTTAAGCTCGAAATTTCTTACAAAACTCGAAGTTAGCGAGCAAAAGAGGTGAGAGACGCGAGCAATGTGAAAGAGGATAAGTCTCAGGTTGTCAAAACAAGTAGGGTGTTTTTGAGATTTATTATATACAGATCAAGCTTGATCTCTCTTACACCAGCAGTCCTTCTTCCCTGCCTACAGATCAACCGTCGACATCGAACTACGCAAATGAATTAAGAAAGCGCACACAACACGAACCAAACTCCGAGCAGCACAGCTGCAAAAGCACACAGGACGGACAAGAGTCACTACTTCTTGTTCGCCGAGATGTCAACGTAGACATGTCCCAGAGGTCCTACCTCTGGGCTCCATCCCCCATGCTCGACCCTATACTTGTTACTACTGTCAAGCACCTCGACCAGGTTGGTCGTCTGTCCCGCACGATTGTCCCAGTGGAGCTCGCAAATCTTGTCGTCGCGGTGGAATAGGTCCAGGCGACCCTCACTGCCTCTACGGCCGTGGGCGCAGATTTCGCCGATACCGTCGGATGGGATGGTGATCTCGTCGATCTCCTCTTCGGTGAGAGACTTTCTACGGTCGTCGGGGTTGTGGAATTCGCCACTGGTAGGTGGTGGTTAGCATCTGGATCGGAAGTCAAAGGAAATGGTTAGATAGATATTCGTACCCTTCGATGACGGTGTGTCGGACGGTGATCTCGCCGTCTCCCATATGGTCCCGGATATGGAAGGCGACCCATTGGGAATTGTACCTGTCCAGATTGCTCTCCATGGTATATATGGGCAAGGAACGGGAAAGAAATAGTATAAAATTTAGTTGAAAGGCGTGTTAGTTGTCTAAGAGAGAAATAATGGTTGAATTGGCCAGTAGTGAGACTTGACAAACGCCAGCTAAAAGACTCCGCTATTTATTGATTCCCGAGTGACTGGGGGGTGATTGAGTGTAAACGTCACGGCGAGGATGTGGGCATCATATGACGGTAAGTCTTACGATGCGGTTGGCCAATTAGTGGCATGATCCACGGAACGGCGCCGATTTGACCTTTGCGGGGAAAGTCTGGGGATGCAAGTTGTCTCATCCCTTTCCTTTTCGAGAGGAGCTCTTTATTTACTAGTGCTATCTATAGTTAGTCTCATCTGCGGGATTTTTGAAAGGGGGGGAGGCTTGCAGGGACAAATGGTCGTGTCACTCATTCTTTGGCGTTTCTTACACCCAACCCCCCAGCTTCCCGAACAATCCGACATAACCTTGCATTCCATCCCCAATGAAGAGGATAGAATAATTCAATTGTCTACCGTAGACACTCGTACGGTCGAATTGGACGAATTGAACATGGATATCGATATTTAGAGGGTTGTAGATTAACAAAGGCCGTTCGAGAGGGGCTGTCCCGCTCTCCCGCTTCGGTGGCAAAACATCCCATTTCCCATTTTTAGATGCTAAATAGAACCATGGCTCAGTAACAGGGGCTAGATCAATAGTCTGATCAGGGCATCCGGCATGATATGGAAGACCCGCATCCTGTTACGCATGTGACCCCAAAGTCTCGTTTCAAAATGCTACAACGCGCAATGCTATAGGGCCTACCAGTCTCTAGGCCGCGGGAGAAAGTACCATATAGGTCACGAGGCCGATAACCGATTCGAGCCGCGTAGTGGTGTAAACACTAATGCATTCCACTGATGCATTGTTGCACATACAATTTGATCTGTTCGACGAGGCCAAGTCTTTGTTGGGTGACATATACGGGTCTGATCGACAGAAGCTTGCGGGATACGGATGCGGGGTATGGATGATCTGCTGATCCCAGTGCGACTATACGGAGTGCTTCCGGAAATTAAAGTCACCACATGAGCCTTGGATTGATCTTAACCCGTATCAGGCCTGGCTTGCTCAGCTTGAGTATAACGGCGAGCACTGGAAGGTACGGAAGAAGAAACATTAATTCTACGCATGAATTCAAGCGATCTATCTTAGAGGAGTTTGGAATGACTGAATCAACACCTCAAGATATCCCACTTAGCCCTAGTATTGATCTGGACGATAGATCATCTAGAAAGCTCACTCGCGATCTGCATAGCAAGTTCAGAAAGATCATCGGACGACTTACATACCTAGCTGGTCGTACCAGACCAGATATTCAGTTTACTGTTAACCGATTGAGTCAGTACCTTGCAGATCCTCGAGATGTTCATCTCAGAGCTTCAAAACACCTCCTGCGCTATATTAAAGGAACTATTACCTATGGTATCACGTACAGCGCAAAGGGGAGTGATAAAACCCCAGTGGGCTATTCAGATTCCTCATATGGAAACGCCACGAAATACCGATCAACAAGTGCCTATGTCTTTATGATGGCAGATGGACCAGTCAGTTGGTGTAGCAGGAAGCAACCGATTACTGCTATGTCTACCACTGAAGTGGAGTACATTGCAGCTGCAGAGGTAGCAAAGCAGGTTATCTGGATCAGACACTTTCTAGCAGCTATTCAAAAGCAATCTAAGGATCCTTCTCCGCGGCTCAGAGCTGCAGGGCAACAGCGAATCAATGAAGTGGCTAATCTAGCTGTAGCGCTAGAACTTTATCTTGGTGATCAGAATACTTTCAAGACCAAAGCTAATGAGGAATTCAATGGACAGACTATTCTGATTCCAAAGACTTATATAAAGAGGCTGTCAATGATCCTACATACGGAGTTAAATGGCGGGAAGCAATAAAGCTTGAGCTGAACAACCTTATTTGATTTAGGACTTGAAGATATGTCAAAAGACCTAATGATCAATCTGTGGTATCAACCAAATGGGTCTTTGATATCAAATATTTGGCTGATGGACGAATCGACCGGTTCAATTATCTCAACTGTCTCGTCCGTCTCGGCCGGCTCGTCTAGCTCGGTTGCCTCGTCCGTCTCGGTTGGCTCAGGTGTCTCCCGCGTCTCCGGCAGCTCTTCTCGGTCGTCGATCGTTTCGTCCGATTCAATTCTCTCGACCGTCTCGCTTGTCTCGCGCGTATCGGTCGGCTCGTCAAATGCCCCGGGTCCCGCTCGCTCTCTAGTGTTCTTGTGGCTTGATATAAATCTCCCTGTCCTAGGGTCTCGCTCGCGCGGCATCCGTCCTATTCAGCTTTCGACACGTGGTTCGATAGCCCGATCAGGGAGAGGTAGGCAGGTTGTACGGGCCTGGCCACCTTCAACAAGATCGAGGATCAACACGCCGCGTACAGTTCGATTCTGCTGAATTGGATGAGACGGTTAGTTCTCATGCAATCCCCCGAGGTGCTAGGTCAGCTGATTAGGCAAGACGTAGCAGCCCGGGCTCATAACCTATGTTGCGATCGCAGGGGAAGAAGGGCAGAATGAAACTGTATCAGCTACACGTACGTAGCCTACTGAGGAGCGGATGCCATATTATAGATATTCTATTCTATGGACGATGATTCTTCTTGTTGCTTGCTTATCTGCTTGATGGGTCAAGCCTTCAGGGATTGAGTCGGTGATCGGCGAAAGCGCTAGTGATCACGTGTTCTCATATAGTTTCATATCAGAGGCTAAGGTAATCGCCAGTTTGTGGCGCCTTCTTAGGTCAGCCGCTAGATCCGACAATAGGTGATCAATAGCGGAGTTCTGTATACGCAAGGAGAGTAGCAAATGAGTGATGTAATTTAATATCAATGATACGAGATATCTATCTTGATGATCTAAGGAATGTTCCTGATTTAGTGGAGGGAAGATATCCGAAGATGCCAACTAAGTAGTTTCCTAAGTAGGCATAGTCAGATAGGCTTCCCGCAACAACAATTTCGCATGGTAAATGAATGACTAACCGACGTTATACGCACCAATCAGTGATATGTAGTATATTGAGTCTTTAGGGCCAAAGGGCTTCCATCACATCTAGTGGACCCGTCATACAGTTTAGCAAATCCGTCAGAGCACAATTCTGCCGTTTTCCCGCACTTATTTGGAATATTCACGAACTATATCTTGCTTACCGAAGATAAGTCCAATGCATGACCGTGCCAAGACAATATGGCGGAAATAAATGTAAACGCCGAAAAGCACGGCGACAACCACCATAATCCATCCGCAAAAGTCTCCGAAAATTATTAATGGGCAAAGAGTGCGCCATTGGTGTATAACACCATGCTCAGGAATGGTGCCTTGACCGGAAGTTACACCTCCATACATTGTACATCAGTCCTCACAATATGTCCATCGAAAGAATTCTTGTTCTTGGCGCCGGAGAGCTAGGTACAGAAGTACTGCTCTCCCTGGCTCAACATCCTCACGTAAATGGGATAACCATCGCTGTCCTCCTACGAGCTTCAAGAATCTCATCAACACAGCCAGAAAAGGTCCGGGCAATATCCTTGCTACGCGATCGGAACATCCAACTTGTGTCCGGGGACCTTGTCAATGACTCCCAGGAGTCACTGGCCGAGATCTTCCGTGAATATGACACAATCATTGGGTGCACTGGGTTCGTTGCTGGGCGTGGCACCCAACTTAAGCTCGCGCGCGCCGTGCTCGCCGCCGAAGTTCCGCGCTACATTCCCTGGCAGTTTGGCGTGGACTACGACATTATTGGACGGGGATCGGCTCAGGATCTCTTTGATGAGCAGCTGGACGTTCGCGATCTCCTCCGCTCTCAATCAAAAACCCGATGGGGGATTATTTCCACCGGCATGTTCATAAGCTTCCTGTTTGAGCCCTCGTTTGGCGTGGTCAATCTAGAGGAAGGTTCAATATGCGCCCTCGGTAGCTGGGACACGCAGGTTACCGTGACTGCGCCTGAGGATATCGGAAGGATTACTGCAGAGCTCGTGCTTGGCTCCGGCCGGGGTACGGTATTCGACAATAGAGCGATTTATATTGCTGGGGACACCGTTAGCTACGTGCAATTGGCACAAGTAGTGGAAGAGTTTACGGGAAAGACTTTTCGCAAGAGTGTACGGACGGTTGAGGCTGCTAAGGCGGATCTCACAAAGGAGCCAGATAATTCATTGTATAAGTATCAGGTGGTCTTTGGCGAGTGTCTAGGGGTAGCATGGGAGTTGGCAACGACATGGAATTACCAGATCGGGTTACCTGCTTTATCGGTGAAGGAATATGTAAAGCGTTATCTAGCTTAATTTCGAAGTTTGCAAAGAATGCGGTGTTGAAGTCGGAATTAATCATATAGAAGTCACATTGTTTCACTTGTCATAGCATGAATGGGAGCTCCGCAATATTAACATTCGAGAAGAACGATGACGGCGAGTGGGACAATCACAAATTCAAGCACTTGTAACCAGTTTCCACCAAACTCCGCGGAGACTCGTCGGCATCGTAACTGCCCGTCCAATAGAAGAGTCCGCCGAGCTTATTGGTTTTCACGTACTTGGCCTTCATCTCGACAGTTTCCGGATTATCGTAGGACACAAAACCACCATCTGCCCCAACGCAAAATGCTGCCCCAAGCTGCTCATCGACAATCTCATGGGTTCCTGGTCTAGGAAGGTCTCTGTACTCGATCATCCCGTTCTTTCCCCCTTGTCCCATAAATTGTTGGCCCGGGCCGGTTACACCCAGGAATGAGCGCCCATACACAGGGATACCGATCAAGGCCTTCTTCAGCGAAACGCCGTGCGACTTCAAATAGCGGACGACATTTTCGACAGACCGCTTCGAGAACGCATCATCTGGCCTGTCTGGGCTTCGGAGTTGTGCCTGGTGGCCCGAGACCTCTGTCCACTTTCCTGCGAAATCATAGGCCATGACATTGATGAAGTCGCAGGACTTCGAGGTTGCAGCGAGGTCAATGTTACGTAGACACCACTCTCCAGCGGGTATTGCTGTGGTTAACATGTAACGCGGTGTGGGTAAGTATTCGCGTAGAATGGACAAAAGCTGAACGTAGTTCTCCCCCTGCTCCAGGGTTGACGGGTGTTCCCAGGCGACTATTAAAAACAGTGCTTTTAGCTTGTCTTCACTTTGAATCGATGCATATCGCTGCGCTTAACATAGGTGCTGACATGAACAAACGTACCATCAACTCCGTCAAAGCCATATTCATCTACAAAATCTCTCGCGGCCATTGCGAATGTGCGTCGTGAGCCTTCCTCTGCTGCTAACATGGGAAAGGCCGAGCTTCCACTGGTACCGCCAAACGATACAATCACTTTCAGGTGGGGATTCTCTCCCTTCAACTTCTTGAAGGCGTTGAGGCAGCCGTCTTCCCCATCCACACGGATGTGGTTGTCCACGTATTTATCGAGCGACTAGGGTTCAAGGTCAGTGTTCCCGTTCGGGGACCCGGCTATCCTCTACCTTACGCAGATTGTTCCATCCTCGAGAGCTCTGTTCATTATAAGCAGCGAGCAAATATCGAGCATGGCAAGTGTTGTCTGGCTCACCGTAGAAATCCGTAGAATACATGGGATATTACTGAAAGCTTCAGTGAAGAGGGTATTTGACCGCTGTACACCCGCCAGCTTGGGTAGTAGACCGCGTTGGCATATTCGAATTTCTTCCCCAGTCGGAGGTGCTCCCTCAAATGAGAAAAGAATTTGTGTTCGTGATGAAGAGATGAGTGAGGCATGTTGAATCAATATCCTCCGATGAACAGGTCAGTAAAATAATTATATTTCATGGGATTGACACTAAAGCCAAGCCGAAGTTCAAGCAGTTTCTCATTAGTGTCCAGTGGTAAGTCCTTCGAATGTTAATTTTGTCATATGTCGAGATCGAAAGTAAAGGTCTTAGTGCAAGGGCGGGAGATCTTAATCCATATTAATGACTCAACCAAGAAGTTTTCCCCATCTCGTGACGTTTACTACGCGATCGTAATCTACATTAATCTCCTAGAGCTGGACGCTGGAAGCGAAGGGCTTTTCTTCTTGTTAACCGCCGCCTAGGGCTAGATCGCACGTGGGCCGGTCTGGATTCTACCATAGACCTCAGCGTGGGAATATAACCCTCCACTAATAGAAACCGACCCATCTTAGGTTATGATAAACCGTATGTACTACTGTGGTGACGTGCTGTTCATTCACCCAATTGGTTCAGCATCCGCTTATCTATGGAACCCGAGAGGTTAAACGGATCCGCGTCCGTGGAACCTCCTGTTTGGCTGCGCATCTGACACCATGCAGATATCTCAAAACCTTAAGTAGCTTTGAGTTCGACTAGGTGATGAGGCTACAGGCTATGTCAATTGGATAGACACGTTACGTGATCAACGAATAACAATACCTCCAAACATGGCTCGCAATATGATCAGCCATCGTATCTATTCCCGCCTTGTATCACCATTCATGCAACGCAACCAGGCCGTTTAAAATATTCCATTCAAGTGTTTTTGGACTTAGTTCCCGCGTTCCCGGTCGCAACGAATATGGCTCCAAGCTCATGAAGCTAATCGGCCGACTTGCGGATTGCTTTTGGGATGCTCACAGGAAGGAAGGCTCTTGCTTTCATTTTACTCGAATGCCTTCATAAGCTAGTTGGTATATATACTACACAATGGGACGGCAACCTCCAGTCGGATGCCAGACTATGGCTTTAATTAATGTATGGAAGAATGGATATACATGATATTTCGCTTTCCATAAGATGTCACTATACATGCGCCTTACGGTGATATTGTCGAGTACAAAGTTGTAACAGGTTCTTATTGACTAGCGACGCACAATATGTGAGGTTTCTCTATCAAGCATTGTTTGTACACGTCCAACTAGCGTTCTCCGAGCTTTGATTGATCGAGATTCCAGACACATAAAGTCCCAAGCCACACTGCTACTGTTAGCCTAAGTTCATCAAGGAGGATGGAGCCATACAATAACAGGCAATGCCCAGGATAATGAGGTTGACTATTCTTAGACAGGCATTCATGTGGGGCGAGAACCAGCGGCCTTTATTCCTAATAGCCAGAAAATGGCAGGAAGGCCGTCTAGCATCATTAGAAGCTTGGCTCGACTAGCAAGTGGATATGGGAACACCTATGAACAAGATCTTTTGGTGTAGATATGGAAAGAAGGATGTGATCCTGGGCAGTGCGGGTATGGTTCGTATTTGTAACTAGAATGGTCGCGCCCCATTCAACTTGTGCTTCGGAATACGCCAATGTTTACGGTCGTGGGGTAGTATCGATTCTGGATTGGGCTTTGCGAATCAACCAGGAGGAGATTGTGGCAGGCTTGTCCCAGACGTAACCCAAAAAAAAAGGAAGAAATAAACAAGAAAGAGATTACAAAAAAGAAAGTCTAGGGACCGTACGCCGTACTGTAGTAGAACAAGATGTGGTCACAAATCTATGGAGGTTTTGAGAGAGCCGACTCAAGGAGTGACATGTCTCAACTAGTCGGCGCAGGCTCTAGGATGAGTCGGTTACTTTGGGTTGAAATTAGCCAAGCGGTGAAACACAGCAAGCAACGAATAATAATCTCAAATGTCGCGCTATGTATGCGTGTATGCTATGATTGCGACTATCCCAGTATCTCAGTCTGTCGATCTGTTGCTTGATGAGTTTCCGAAAAGCCATCCCAATTCTCCGGAACGTCTATCAATAACGCCTATCTTAGACCCGGTCAGTAGGAATGGCGGTTGGAAACAATGACAGAATACTTTAACATACTCTATCCACCCTGTGGACCCTCGGATATCACCCGTAGCAGCACGAACAGCCCATCATTTCTGATTAGAATCCTTATAAA
The DNA here is from genome assembly GCA_009176345.1 of Aspergillus leporis. Classification (NCBI taxonomy): domain Eukaryota; kingdom Fungi; phylum Ascomycota; class Eurotiomycetes; order Eurotiales; family Aspergillaceae; genus Aspergillus; species Aspergillus leporis. Next base: position 85,680 of record ML732274.1, on the reverse strand, counting down.
TCTCGCGAATGAGATCCGCCAATCGTTCACACTCATGCTTTACCCACGGCATAGCATGATGATAATCGACCTCATATAATCTTGCCGTACGCGAATCATAGTACGTAGCGTACTGATGCTGTCCCAGCCACAAAAACATATCTTTCAACCCATGAACGTGCAGCGTTGGTATCTGGATTACCTCAGTCGATTCGGGGTCGGCGGTCCCTGCAACCATGGATTAATCCACCAATTCATACGGCAGAAGGCAAGAGATAACATACGATGTCCAATCTCAGACACCATCGGCGCCCCGCCACCCATGCAACATACGCCGAATTTCAGATTCGGATAATTTCCCGGCTCTCCCGATGCCATCCTCCGTTGTTGGTCTAGCAAGAGTCCACCCGCGACTCGGCTCCCCTGGCTGAACCCCATTGCAGCCACCCATTCTCCACCAGGTCCCGCTGCCTCCATCAACCCCCAAACCCGCTCCACGCCGTCCCGACCCGTTATATCATAACCACTTCCGTCGTTCAAGTCAGATCCCTTCTCATCTTTTTTGAACCAGGATCGGTATGGCTTGTTTTCACGGAAGGCAGGGAGGATACCGGGTCCTGGACCGCTCTCGAAGGGGCCGTCGAAGAACACGAGCTCGAAATCGTCTTTAAGTAGTCTGGCCAGTTGCGAACATTGGACGTGGTAGATGGAGCCGTTGGAGCCCCCGCCGTGGAAGCAGGCAATGCGGGGTAGCGGTTTTGACATCGTCATCTCTATAGTACACTATTAATATCAGATAGTGGGTAGAGGTTCCTCAAGGTGTTTGTTGTTCTCTTGGAATGCGCAGTGAGGGGCTTGGCGGGTCATGTGAGATATGTACCCAAGGTGACAGGGATAATTTGCGTAGGTTTATGCACCATATCTTGGCATATAATAGATTTCCGAAGGAATGAATATAAACACAATTGAAAATTTCTAGTCTAATGTTAGCTGGTTTTTCTGATACCCTCAGAGCAAGGGTCACCAAATTATTGGAAAGTTTTTCAAGTCTTGTTACAAGACCCTTGCCCCAGAATGCATGAACAACCCCTATTTACAGCCATATCTTATGTATCCAGTGGTACTGTTGCGCACTATTACCTTATATAGAGGCATGCCTATCCCTGCAATGATGAATATTACCGTTTACCGTACCTGATCACCTGACACCCGTTTTCACGTGCCGCACGATTTTTATACAAAAATTGCCAAAGGACATGGCGTCGATCGACCAACACTATCAAAACATTACCGTGGCGTACGGGGCTCTCATTAAGACCAGTATGGAAATCAGCAAATTCTCAACAACTAGCAAACAAAAGAGCTTATTAAACAGATAAATAAGTTTACTGAGCGTGGCCTACCACATCTTTATCAATGTTCCGAAACTTCGCAAAGGAAATCACTGGAAATAAGCCTGGGAAAAGCTGGCCAAACCGTTTTTTGAAGAAACTTGAAAATGAGCCTGTTTCTCGTTATATTACGGGGATTGATTCTTCACGCAAAAAGCTAATTCTGCATACAGATATGCACTGTACTTCGAGCTTATAGCCAGAAAGATCAAGGAATATGGAATTGAACCTAGGGATATCTACGATATGGATGAAAAAGGTTTTCTTATTGGAGTGCTATCAAAAGGCAAAAGAATCTTTTCAGGACGACAATATAAACAGGGGTGGTTCAATCAACGCCTACAGGACGGGAATAGAGAGTGGATTACCACAATTTCAAGTTCTGGTGCGCTTTACCAAGAAAAGAAAAGACCCTCTTCTAGCGAGTCCTCAATCTGTTTTAAAGGCAGAAGACTGGTGTCAGATCAAGAAGCTTCTTAAGCAGGTGGTTTCCGATATTTATGATCAAACTGTTCGGAAATTGAATGATACAGTATTCTGCTTTCTACTGAGAATATTCTTCTCAAATTACAGCTTACAGGTCTTGAAAACGCTCTACAGAATGAATAAAAGAAGCGGCAGCGAGGAAAGCCTTTACAGTTTCAACTTCAAGCTCCAGAGGATGGTAATGCAATCTTTTATAGCCCCAAAAAGATTGCACAAGCACGCAATCTTCAAGCAGAGAAAGATAAAGCTATACGGCTTGCTCAAGCTTCTCAAGAAAATGTTAAGATACGTCAATAATAAAAGAAGAAAGGAAACAAGGTTTAGCTGAAGAACGAAAGAGAATAAAGGCTGTTAATAAGCCTGAGCGGATTATAGAACAGGAGTGAAAAGCAACACCAAAAAGAGGAGATGAAGGCTGCCAAACAAGCGGATATACAACTTCAGAATAATATCAAGCGGGTTAGTAAAGATAAAAAGAAAGCAAAGGAGCTCACTGCAACAAAAAACAGCAAGATATTACTACCAAAATTGATGATAATATCGAAGAGGCGTCTATAGCTGTAAATAGTCGAGGGCGGCAAATATGGCTTCCACAGCGTTTTCGGGAAGAGAAAAACTCGTTATATAGATTTTTTTTTAATTACAAATTACAAGTTTTACTCTGCCAAAAGATCTAATTATTTAGTACATTTATTGTGGCTGTATAGCTTCATTTCTAAGCTTGTAGTTGCGCTCGAAAATCGTGCGTCAGGTGATCGGGTACGGTATTCTAGCTACCATGTTGATATTTAGAGCCGATAAATTAATCGCAACCACCTTGTGTAGTCTAAACCCGACAGGATATTTGTACCGAGGAGTATCAACAATAGCAGGATCACAACCCCCGTGATAAGTCGAGAGATACTCAAAACTGTGTTCTCCTCCGACCGGAAGTCTGACCACTCTAGTCTCGCGCGCCTTGGATATGGAACAAAGTCAAGCATAGCTCCACCAGCAACGTGTTTCGAAGCCCAGTTTGCAAACAGATGCCCACGCTTCGGCAAGTAATACTGTGCGATAACCCTGTTCAAAAGTCCCGAGAAAGTCATGTATTCCATTGCTTGTTTCGCTTCACGAAATATAGGCAAGATGCGCTGGAGGCGCCTTTCGTTGTATTTGGTCAGTACCCCATCCATCTCTTCCATTGAAGGCTTCTCGGCTCTCCCTTGGAGGAATTTATGCAGGAAGTTAGTCAATTCAGCGGCATCCTCGATGGAGCAACCGACATCCTTTAGGGTGCTGGGTGCCATCTAGTAACGATTGTTAGTGGATATCCGAACAAACTGTCAGAGGGGATTAATTACCTTGTGCATGCCATTACCAATGCAGAGGATTCTCCTCCAATGCCATCTTCGTAGCAGCCCTAGTTCCATAGGTTTCATGTCAGCCGTCCTCCGATGTTCCCACCCTTGCGACCTTGACATATTTTGCAAGATATTGTCGTCGAGTAGCCCTTCGCATTGCTGCTTTGCTTCCTTTGCCGAGAACTCCGGTGCACGGCCGTAGGCAAATCTTCGTTGCGTCTTAACGTAAATACTCCATGACATTCGTTGATCCTTTTCCGTCAAACAAATCGCGGTCCGTCCTTGTCGACAATGTATTATCATGGTGTTAGTGCTCCTGATTGGGTGGTGCGTGGAAACCCCAGATATGCGTGCATACTCGATCGTCATGTCTGCAAATACAACTCGAGAGGGTTAGCTCTGGCTTGTGAAAATAAGTAGGCTCACTCACGTACCTCTATTGATGTCCATGGCAAGTTCCGGCAGATTTGATAATCGGACCATCTCTGCGCGTACCTTGCTATGCACACCATCCGCGCCAACGACCAGATCTCCCTCATACCAATACCCATCCCAAGTCATGACCCGCATGCACTTAGTGCCCCCTTCTATGCGAGCAACACTCTTGTTGAACCTCACCTTGTCATTTCGTGGCAGATGATTATATAGAGTCTCGACTAGCTTTAGTTTCCTTACAAAGGATGGCGTGTATCCGAACCTACCGATTGACGTCAGCAATCATATTAGAAGTTAGGCAAAATATACCCACCGTTCGCGCAGAACCTCGGGAAAGTTGACCTCATACACCTCAGTGTTACCATAAGCTAGATAGGCCTCCTCTATGGGCTGGAGGAGCTCTTCCATATGATCGAGCAATCCCAGTTGGTCCAAAATGCGGGCTCCGTCCGGCATGATAATCGTGACTTCATCTTTTCGGGGGGAGAATCCATTTTGCTTTTCGAGTAGGAGATAGTCTAAGCCAGCTCGATAGAGGCAGTGAGCTAAGGTGAGTCCTTCCATGGATGTGCCCACAATGATCACCTTGAAGTTCGGTGGAGGCATTATGCTTTGGTGGCTTTCACTTTCTAAACTCTGGAGGTGATTGGGTTTTTTGAGTTTTATTAAGAGGGAACGGGTAGCTCCAGTGTTTATGTCTGACGTGGCCGGTTCCTGTTGTGTGACCTTTATCCAGAGTCAGCTGGACAATGTCTTGGTGTTGTTGTTCTGGGTGTAGTGAAGGTTACACACTTTTGCACTTGCTGCCTAGGGGGATTAAAATAGTTACCTAGCAGGGATATAGCTTCCGGTGCAGTACCTGAGGCAGCATCAAGTTAGAGGCTACTTGCTTCTATTGTACTATTTAATAGTTTGTCTTGAGGTGCTAGTGCCTTGGCTTACATAGTCAATAAGATTGGAAAAGGTGTGTGAGAGGGTAAAGAACTAAAAAGCAAATTTATGTATTCACCATCGAATACAGAGTGTTCACTGTAATGGTGGATAACATTCGAAACTAACAATATAAAAGGACACAAGGAGTGGCAAATGGTTTATCAAGTATTCAGGATTTATATAAAACCGAGAGGTTAAATGACAAATAAGCCAGGCTCAGATCTTCAAGTTCTTCCCATAGACTGGCGGAACTCTTTGAGTGATCATCCCTTGATCAGCAAGGTAAGATAACAAAACCTGCAACGGCTTTCGATTTTCCTCGAGGCCGTAAGGCCAGGAGTTACCACCGAAGGTGCATGATGGGGAATACCTTACTTTGCAGATAGCGTTGTTTTGTGGTTTGCCGGATGTCAGGAAATTGGTGTCGGATATGTGGAGCTCTCCCTAGGCAGGAAGGCACTTCGGCACCGATTGTCGCGGCAACGTCGCCATCCTCGAGACACTGACTGATCAACTTCGTCATTTCATTCGACACACGGTTGACGGGTCGGAGAAGAGGCTTGGGTGTGGCATTGCCATGGGGGGCTGGTCTCTCGAAGGCACCCTCCGCCCAAGTAATGGTAGCCGGATCGACTCCCATATCCTGGGGAGCTCCGCGTATCCACACAGCAGCCTTCATGGTGTACAGTTTGAGTCCGATGCGTAATGGCCTTTGAGTAAGTTTGCTGTTCACTGGGATACAGTTAATGCCAAAAAGATCGCGAAGGGAAAACTGGGATTGCGATAAGGTCCCTTACACCGCTAGCATATCATCTTATATGTTCCAAAGAGGATATTTCTGACCCATCGAACTCCAGACCACCAATTAGACTGTTGAATATATCCCGCGGATGGTCGATTGCGATGTAATTCAAATCGATACCAGCGGCCTGGATCTCGCCTTTTGCGAGGCCATCCATGCAGTCATAATACCGCTTGCAATGATAGACAGAGCTTATTTGTCATTTTGGAAGGCTATCTTATTTTCAAAGGAACGTGACATATTTTTGGGCACCATGTATCGATTTATATCAATTGTTTACTTGAATCGCGGACTTCGATCTTCGTCCGAGTCTCGGCCGTCTATACTACCAGGATATCCGATCCAATGGATTTTTGGCCGAGATTTCAGAGTATACACACTTTATTTGCTCACGAGTCGGACCTTTAGCTCCGAGAGTTGCTTTTATCCAAGCGATCGATCGAAGGCCTCAGTACAACTGTTTGGAATCTGGTGGTCGGACTGAATAGCCCGAGTGGGCTTAGCGTCATCCAGTGGCAACCCTACCTTTATTTGCGACTCCAACGGTCTACCACATCCATAGGATCACGAACTTCATTAAGAAAGTCCAAGACCCTCTGTGAAAATCAATTCCTGGTGTCGTAGTTGGAGGCCATTTCGCACTCCTGCCCAAGACGGGTTTTTGACCTAAATAATAAGAAATATGGCTCACAAAAGACGACGTCCTGTACTTTCTTGCAACGATTGTCGCCGGCTCAAAGTCAAGTGCGACCGTTGCTGGCCATGTGACCAATGCCGAAAAGCTGGGCACGAGGAGACTTGCACATAATCCTCCTCTGAGGGTAGCCCGGTGACAGAGGTTGAACATTCAGATGCGAGTGACAACAGGCCAGCGAAGCACAGTAACGCCATCCCTCAGCATCTGTTAATTATCCAGACTGTTCGATACAAAGAGACCGAAATGCAATCATACATCCAGTTGGCGGGTGCACAACGGTATTCCACAGGAAAATACCTGGGCTTGACCAACCCTCCTGGTCCTGGTACAAGCTCGCCAGATTGCGGATTACAGAACGCAGGCGGGATGTTTTTCCGTTCACCAGCATTTAACACTCAATATTTCAATGTCGGGAACCTTCTTCTGTAGTGTTAAGATATATCGGACTTCATCCAGAAAGCTCTCTTGCATGTTCCCGGAGCCCGCTCAGGTCAAAAATATGAAACACTGTCGGTCATCGCAGCAAGGAAGTCGGAAAAGAAGAAGCCTCTTACGTTGGAACCAGACAGGGAAACGTTAATATCACTATTACCCCCGCAGACGCAAGCTGATCGTCTCATTCATGCATACGTGGACCTGTTTGAAAACACCTATCGAGTCTTTCACGTTCCGACTTTTCTCCAGCGCCATAATTGGCTTTGGGATCTTCCTGATACCCTGACTGAAAAAATGATAGTTTAATGCCAAGTATGTAGTGCGACACTTACAACCGGGCACGAAGATAGCCGCCGGGTTCAACACACATCCGAGCTTCGTAACTGGGAACGACCCGCGCGCCATTAAAGGCCCATTAGCCATTGCCGCCGCTGAGGCTGATGTCATCTTTCCAGCCGAGACACGACATGCCAGTGAGACTATCCTCAAAGAGACGGGATTACCCTACCCGATCACTCTTTTCAATGGTGTTGCTCATGGGTAAGCTTTTCTTAGATCTTTGAGGGAACAACTATTATCAAGCGCTTCAGGGCTGATCCACCTGCTTGCAGCTTTGCAGTTTGCGGTGACCTTAAGAAACGAGCCGATTTATGGTAAATGACCTTCATACACTGCCTTCAGTGGTTCCAGGAGCATCTGAGGGACTAGGTCGGCTTTGACTGTTTTGTGAAGATGTGCAACACTTATTTTATGAAATGATTTAGTTGTTACTAATTGATAGGATGGAAGATTTTTCTACGGATGCGGTTCTATGCAAAACCTAACACCATATGACCGCTCAATTAAAACAATTGAACATATACTCCGCGGCCCAGCCCAATCGATGAAAGGGGAATGCTGCATCGCTTTTGCGTCAATCAATTTATCCCTTTCATAAAGCGGATGACCTGAGCAATACGTCGTATACTTTGATTGCTACAGCTGACTGTAGAGTATACTGCACCCGCAGTGTCTATATATAGTAACGTTCGCCTAACACTATAAGCAATGGTCGTCGCCTTACTTCATCCAAAGGTCTAGTATCTCGAACGTTCTCATGGGCGCATGGGAAGTTAATGTCTGTTTATAGACACCACAAACATCACCGTGTGTCTTTGGGCTATTATATATTTTTTGCCATATGTGAAGCTGTACTTTGATCCGACTTATCAATTCCTCGCAATAGCGAAGTTGGGAGCAATATGTCACAATGAAGAGGACACGAACTGCTCTGTCTTGGGCTGCGGGATCCACCGAGACTACTACAAACAGAGTATAGACACGTACCCCCGCTGCACTGCGAATCCAAATAAAGAACAATCACCGCGACTAGAGCCCGTTGTACCCAATAACCAACGCCCAATGTGCATCCACTGCGTCAAGTCGCATGCCACGTAGTCAGACACAACAATAACCCAGGAGCCAACCGAATCACGTTACGAATCTTTTAATTCTGATATTCAGTCTGACTTACCCTGGGTTTAAGTGGTGGCACAATCCAAGGCGATCGGGGAGTTAATGGAGATGGTGAGGTGGCTGGTAAACTGACCGCTACTTGATGTCTGTCATGGATGGGATGGACCCATTCAACACCACACTAAAGTGCCCAATCGTCTGGCGTCTGGAGTTTCGAGATAATACAAAGCCGGTCAAGGCCACGGAAAACCGTTTGGGATTCCACAACCTCTCCCGGCCATGATGCCCTTCATACCCCTTTTGCTCGTGCTAGCTGGTCTGACCTTTTTGTTTCGGCGACGGCGATACAAAGCGATCGAGCAGCAGGAGAGCCCTCGGGTAGTGGTTAAAGGGAATACGTACTCGGATACTGTGGAAGAGGTAGAATTACCACAGCTCCGGAGCAATAAGGTTGAGAATGTTCGAAACGCGTGTATGATAGGCGCGGGATATGTGGGTATGTGCGATCGGTAATCCCGATTCAGTTGTATAGTCGCTAATTACTCTCCCCAGGTGGGCTAACGGCGCTGGTTCTTGCGTCGCAGAATCCACATGTTCAATTCTATATTGTCGATAGCGACGCTCGTCTCATTGCCGCGTGGAACTCGAATCGGCCTCCTGTCTTTGAACCAGGGTTGGAAGACCTATTATTCGAACCTAATGGTCCACCATCACCAGCACCATCGCCACCGCTGCTTGAACCGTCACAAGGCCAGGATAAGCTAGAGGATTCAAGTAACAGTACAAACAATGGGGAGCTTGTGCCTGTCGCACCACGGCGACGAAAATTAGCCAACGTGAACTTCTCGACTAATATCCATGACGCTGTGGCCGCGGCAGACATGGTCTTCCTGTCTGTGGATACCCCATCCAATCTCTTAGAAGGAGATAAGAGTAACCTTGACTTGTCTCGTCTCGAGATAGCCATCCAAGCGATCGCACAGGTATCGACAGGACATAAGATCATAGTACAGAAGGGTACCGCACCATGCGGTATTGTGCCACGGCTAAAAAAACTCGTAAGTCCAGTCTCATAGAACTGGTAATTCAGTGAATAGAGAAATTCTGATGGTAGTAGTTAAAAGAAACAGCCTCTCCCACGGCCTCGTTCGATGTCCTCTCCAATCCCGACTTCCTCGTGCCCGGCGCAGCAATCAGAGACCTCCTTTACCCACCCCGTGTGGTTATCGGCCACATATTCTCTGAAGACATGTCGCCCGAGGCCCTGACAGCCTTAAAGCGATTATACCTCTCGTGGGTTCCGGAAGATCGCATCGTGACCATGGATGCGTGGTCTTCGGAACTCGGCAAGATAGCCGCGAACGCCTTGCTCGCTCAACAGATCAGCAGCCTAAACTCCCTTAGTGTTCTCTGCGAGTCAACGAATGCCAACATCAGTTATGTCGCGGAGACCCTTGGATTAAGTCAGCGATCGGGATTAGGCTTCGGTGGTTCAAACCTGCAGTCGGATGTGCTTTGCCTGGTGTACCTGGCCAGAGAATTGGGGTTGCAGGAGGTGGTTGATTACTGGATGGCAGTACTTCGGATAAATGAGTACCAGAGACATCGAGTTGTCAAGAGATTGGTTACCCGGCTAGGCGACGTAAAGGAAAAGCGCGTCGCGGTCCTCGGGTTCGTGTCGAAAGGGAATGTAATGGATACTCGGACGACAACCGCACTGGGTTTGATACGAACATTGACCGGAAACGGGGTACGGGTCAACATTTATGATCCCCATGTTCAGGCAGATCGCAGCGAGAGCACTCTTCGGCTATATGATTGTCATCCGGAAATGGTCACTGTGACTGAATCTATAGAGACGGCGTGTTTCGGGTGCAGCGCGTTAGTGTTGCACACCGACTGGGAGGAATTCAGTCAGGATAGGGTCCGGTGGCAGCGTATCGCCGGCCATATGGAGAGTCCGAGGGTTCTAATGGACCCTCATGGTGTCTTTGACGGATTTAAAATGCAGCAGTGGGGTTTTGAGGTATTGCAGGTTGGGATCCGAAGCGCGAAGTTATTGTGAGCTGTTATAATTGTATCATATATGCATAATGATGGCGTTGTTCAACGATTCTAGTTATGTTAAAACTTACAAATCACTCTATGCTAAGTGATGAGGACCATCACATATACCATTCCCGGCCTAAGTAATGCGGGATTAGTTGCAGGCCACCCCCAACATGCGAAAGTTGTGGATCGTGTTCGGGCCTCTCAACTGCTCTGTACAATCAATAAAAGTGTTCTGTCCACAACTTCATGGCCCAGTGTGGTGTAACCTGCGCAAGCTTAGGCTATCATCGAGGTCGTCGACTGGACAAAGGTGGTAGGGGCGAATTATAGCCTCGAGATTAAGTGGAAGCCCCAGCCTCCACGCAGATGGTCGGAAAGCTTTTTCAAAAATCTGATTACAATGGGACTGGATTTTATCCCCATTGTAGGGCCCTTGGGTGGTTGGTCCCGGCTCTAATATATTAAAAAAAATACTGCTAATAAAGAGCAGTTACCTAAGATCGACATGATCACCTTCATTCACAGCCCTGTGGTGCCAGTTGCTCGAGTGGACTTGGCCAATGATACCATGACGTCATTTTTCTTGGAGTGCTGATCTCTTCAAGGAACTGTGTCTATCACTCGACAAACTACTGGAACGTACTCCACAATATCGATGTAGTTCCGCGGTCCTTTTCTGGAACACTGCCCCATTGAAACTACATAGACCAGTAATTCCCTACTTGAGTCTGTGTCCCATTAAATCGTCTATGAATGACCACTCTACCTTATCAGAAGAATATAGAATTCACCACATATATCTCTTACCGTACCTCTTTCCAATCTGTCACCAATCATATCAACAAAGCAAGAAAAGGAAATAGAAGAGAAATGGGCTGGAACTTAGACTACAGCGCCATCACCCCCGGCCCAGGAGGAACCGTCATGATCGGCGAGCTTGGCGGTGCCGAGACCGTCGTCCGTCGTGGCCGTGAACGTCGCCAACGGGAGAGGGAATTTGCTCTACAAGAAGGGAGATCGGTGGATGATACGATATCGGAAACTACTCTTGTTCCTCAGTCGTCACAGTCCAATAACGGGGAGGCGAATCCGGATCTTATCGCTCAGAGCAAGGTGCAGTATGGGGAGAAGAAGGTTGATGCCGTGGGTCATGCGCCGGAGGTTAGGAGGGAGAAGGGTGGGTTCCGGGCGAGGTGGAGGGAGTTTAAGGAGAGGCGACTGCCGTGAGATCTATGACGGTGTGTGTTTCGTTTGTGATATCTAGTTAATTATTTTATCCTATTTTGTCAGCCTATGAGTGGTGGTCAAGATTGATATGTCAATTTCTATTTTTGTCGGTTATACTACACGGTTATGATTTGGTATACTGTTGATATAGTTCCTTAGGTTCAAAACATGGGCAATACTATCATAAAACTCAACAGATTACATAGCCGTAAAAAGTTTGAGAGATTCTAAATAGAATGCATTCGAGCCTCATGGGAGCGATAATATAAAATCTGGCTTCCCTAGTATTTTTAGTGTCTCTCTGGCCGTCGGGTAGCAGAGATAGTCAGCACTACACATATATATAAGCGAAGGGCCAGTTCCATTCTTTCTGCGTGTAATTGAAGGGGGTTCTCGGAAACAGTGACTACTCCGCCTCTTGCTTGGGTTGCTCTCGTGGATTTTTATCTGGAAAGACCCTAAGTCCATGGGGTAAAGCCCGTCTAGTTTAACAAAGATTTGTGACAAAGTTTTTAGATTCCAAATAGGCTGGATCTTCTTATGAACAAGTGTCAAAGCACAAGTACCATTACAAATCTAGTGTAACCTTTTCTTCTTCGGTATAATTCAAATTCCTTGAAAACTTCAGCCATGTTAACGGGGTGTTAATAAATCCCTAGCCATGTACCCATGGAATTTACAAAGCCGAGGTATTGAATGCAGCACTTCCATTCAAGCATAAAGAGTGCTTCGATCAATGATGGCGACAACCGTTTGAACAACAGCAAATACCATGAAGCGGTTCGTCTCAAATCGCCTCACTCTACGGCGTTTCCCATCTAATAATCCGATGTAGTAATCGGCATTGAAGGTAGTTCAAGCGCCCAGGGCTAAAATGACTTTAAAAATAAATACCAACGATTCCAATGATCTCCCTACGTTTCTCTCGTTCACACACACTCTCTCTCAGTCTCTCAGTCTCTCAGTCTCTCTCATACATTCTTCTTAAGTACTTCAAACCAGCTTCCTGTCAAATTCATTGCCGATAACCCTGGATCAGGAAATATTTTATATTCTCCCAAGGGCACCAATCAACAGAAAGACAAACATGGCTACACCTGTGCTCACTGACCAGACTACCAATAGGTCACTGGTGTCCAAAACCTCACGGTCGTCTGTTGTTGGCTGCGAGCCGAAAACAGATATAGAGAACCTCAAGAAACGCAACTTTGGCATATTGTACACCGGGAATTAATGCCTAAGGTGCATGGCTGGTGTGCCCATCGCACCTGAGCTGAATCGGGAATTGTACTCCACAACCTTCGCCGAGGTTCAAAATGTCATTTTGTCCGGCAATGTTGAAAGATTCAGGACTTTCATATACAATAGCTTGAATGTCCATGGTTACTCGCACAATACACTGCATCATACACATTGCCATGGAAGATCCTCATGGAAAGTAGCAAAATATCTTCTCAGGGCAGTTACTTTCACCTTGCAAGAGCTCGAGGAGGACGCTTCTATCTATGAGTTGGCCGTACAGCCGAGGAACAAGCGCCTGTGTCCATGTCTCATGGATATCTACTTCAAAGAAAATACCTCCAGATTTGTACATATGTATTATTTTTCTTATCATGCATTTTAGTTTTTTATCACTGTTTTCATGACTATCTAGTATCAGCTGGCCAAGGAATGGAAAGCTGTTTGAAATAGAAATAACGAAGCAATCATTTGCGGGAAATTTGGTGGCTTGAAAACGCCGACATATGTGGCGTGGAAAGCCATATGAGAAGCGCAGCCTTTCCATGTAGCGGCACTTTTACCACCTTGATTTGGACGTATATATTTTTGTTTGACTATTGTATAACAATTTTTCAACAAGTTTTAGCGAATACAACAGGAAATATAGCTATTTAGTTATATCAGTGGATGTCAGCCAAATAATCTTTTACCAATATCCACCTTGCCAATACCTACTTCTCTTGAATAAATAATCTAAAAGGTGAAGCTGCTCTACTCCGTAGTTAGTCTGAATATCAGATGTCGGTGACCGGACTGAGTGTTCCTGACCAATCACGGGATCCCATCCGAGAGGCGCATTGGAAGGAGCTCTCCAGACACTAGCACCAGAACAAATTAGCGTTTGCGGACAAATCAATAATTCATGATTCGTCTTCCAGGTTTCCAAATCCCGTGAGCTGACTGCCTTTTGTGGTTTTCCAGAAACATCTCATCTATCTCTCTCGCCATAACTGTCTATTGATCGAGTATTGCGATAAAGCTTCGACTCACTGCAAAGTATCACATGACACGCCACCCCATCAGAACAATCGGGAGATCTTGTATCGCACCGACTATTTATCGCTTATCGTTGGCTTCACCCCATCCTCGCATAGCAAGAATGTCACAAAAGAATAGCTCGACTTCTGTTCCAAATACTATGGAGACCGATGAAGCTAATTTACCGCCTTTGTCCCTGAAGGACTTTGGTGTCTATAATCGGCTCGCAGCGCAGATGGAACAATTTGTATGTCCTCCAATGTCGTTGAATCGAAGAATCACGATCACTAATAGCAGCAGCATAATCACTTCCGCCTCGCCTGGAATGATCTCCAGAACGCATGTGGCGCTACGGGGAAGCGTTCCGGCGGATTGAAGCCCAAGCAATTGGTCATCACAGGACTGCGCTTCTGCTCTCAGCTTGACTTCCACCACAGAATTGAAGAGGACCACATCTTCCCTGTACTGGCTCGAAAGATGCCGGAATTCAAACAAAAGCAGACACTGCTGGCTCAGCATAAGAAAATTCATCATGGGCTGGCTCAACTAGAAGAATATCTGGGGAAATGTCGGTCCGGAGAGGACGACCTCGAGCTGGTGGAGATGAAACGGCTCATGGACGCATTTGGAGAAGTGTTGTGGGAGCATCTTGATGAGGAGGTTCAGACGCTTCGCGCCGAAAATATGCGAAAATACTGGACGCTAGACGAGATGCGCACACTTCCCATGTGATCGAGTCGGCGGTGCAGAAACCTCATTACGAATGCTGTGAAATAACATGCTGGCTCAGTTCTCGCGCAAGGCCGACGTGAGTGACGTGTCTTCTTCTTTGCTGGATGACGAGTATCGTTTACTGTTTCAAGTAACCACGCGCATTGCTAACGTTAACCACAAACTCTCTGCTGACGCCCTAGCGGGATAACCTGGCTTTTATAACCTAACCACACACTATTACCTTCATGTGGAGGTATGACGACGAAAGTGCTCTGATTATGTTTCATCTCAATCAAACACCCACGAGAGGCATGTGGTGTGGGGGGGGGGCTTATGTGATCTACCACCCGCCGTACCAAGGATCATAATCATGGGAACACGCAAAAGTTATCCGTCCTCAGCCAAAACGGATCGACGGCTGATCGTTTGCGGTAATCACCCAAACCAGAAACATTCCAGCAGGCGGTTGCGCTATTTTATAGCCGCACAAGGGTAGACTGGAATGCGAAGCTGAGGAATGCGCACTATCCCTTATCATCCGGACCCTTTCCATTACCAGGCACATGAAAAGTTTTGCTTCTAATAATACCTCGGCTTCTCTATCATCATTGGCCGTGTCGACAATACTGTCTGTCACTGTGTCGCTTGACTATCGGCTTCATGGGCACATGTCCGTTTCCCGCAAATTGAAGTTGTGTGCCATAGATCTGCAACTATGGCATCTGGTTTGCTACTAAAGCTCCCTGACAATATGCCATCCCTTAGCTGTTGACGACAACTGAGGTGTCGACTGGTAAAACAATGCCGGTGGATCACTGTATAACTCCAGATAACCCGCGTGGGTTCGAAACAAGTTTGTCCATATGGTGACCATGCCCTCTGCTTGCGTCCATATCAACTAGCAAGCACCAAGACGAGTATTCGTACCGGTAATCTATGTCTACATTTCCTTTTCTGTCTCGCTACGTAACCCTTTCCCAAAAGAGTGAAACGCAAATCTAAAACGACAGATGCAAATCCCATGTGCCACAATACTCCACAGCCAGATCCGATGGCCACGCCTCGTGAAATCAGAGACCATGAGATACACCTGATCAATTGCCTAATGCGGCTAAAGTCAGCGCGTAGCACCGAATTATAAGATGATCGCCTTGTAACGGTTCTGGTAGGGGCCTCCGTTGTCCGTCCATCCGCTATACCTACCCATATTACATGCCACACTACACACGATGAAGTTCACTCACGAAATCATTACCGTGAGTCTCGTTGGCGGTGCACTAGCCGCCCCTGGCAGTACACTAGCAGAGCGCATGCGTCACCGAGAACTATCCCACCTGACAAAACCTCTGCAAGCCTCCGGGGACGATAGCGGCGGCAAAACAGAATACAGGAAAGCAGGAGCCCAAGTCCAATATAGCAACAATTGGGCCGGCGTGGTCCGCCAGCAACCGCCCCCCGAAGGCCCCTACACAGCCGTGACGGCCACATTCACCGTCCCCACAGCCACCCCGACCACAGAAATATTCGGGCTCCACGCCGGATCCATCTGGGTCGGCATCGATGGGGACACCTACAGCGGCGCAATCCTCCAAGCAGGTATAGACTTCTACTCCGACTCAACGCGCCAAAATCGCGCCTGGTACGAATGGTACCCGGCATACGCGACCAATGTGCCCAATTTCAGCGTGAACTCAGGCGACACTATCGTCACAATTGTCCGTTCAAATTCCCCAAGCGAGGGCGTCGCTATTATCGAGAACCGTTCCACTGGCCAGAACGTGTCACAGACCGTCAGTGCGCCCGCACCTACGGCTACATTAACCGGGCAGAATGCCGACTGGATCGTGGAGGAATTCCAGTCTGGGGAGACGGTGGTGATTCTGCCGGAATTCGGCGAGGTTAGGTTCTCTGGGGCACAGGCTGAAGCAGGGGGTGCTACGTTTGGTGTTAAGGGCGGGGAGATGATCGAATTGAAGCAGAATAATAAGGTGGTGACTCAAACTGAGATTACGGGGGATACAGATATGATCGTCAAGTACATTGGATAGTTGTGGGCATTGCACGGCTCTTTACCTATTTCTTTTCGTGCTCCCAATGAAGTGTTCGTGTGTATGTATATATGAGACATAACTCACATTTAGGTGTTGGACTATTGTCAAATATTAATCTTTATAAAACCTATGGAACTGCACTATACACTTGTAGTTGCTCTTAATGATAAGAACAGATATAGAGAAAGTAACAAACAGCCGAATTGAGAAAAAAAAATAAAAAAAAAGGAACACAAATCAAACCCATATATCATTACCATCAGCAATACTCACAAAACATACCGAAACCTCGGATTCTACCATAATAACAACAGTAAGCACACACGTACCAAACGAGGGGGAAGCAAAAGAACAGAAAAGAACGAGAAACTTACCTCAAAATCCGTCAAATCAGCCATAACATCCTCTCCCCGGCCACCAGCTACACCATCCCGCGTCTCCTCCTCTTTCTTCTTATTCCTCCTTACCAACAAAACCCTCAAACATGCCGCACAAACCATCTGACACAGAGCACAAGACAGCACCAGTTTACAGCCCGTCTGATAGATAGGCGCCTCCTTCGCCAGGAAAGCATGTGGACCGATGATGTTCCCGATACAGTAGGCCAGGAAGACAAATGCGGTGGCTGTTACGCGTTTGGTGTAGCCGCCCATGTTGCTGGAGGGCATTTGGAGCGAGAGGACGAGGGAGGAGACGTAGGATCCTAACTATCAATTTTTGTATTTTTGTTAATATATTATTCCATTTAGGTACAAGGGGCGTGTAGGGGAATGTAGGGGAACTGACGATGTAGTAGCCGAATAAGACGCCATAGCGGTTCGTTCGGGGGAGCTTCCATAGGAGGCAGACTCCGATGGTTGTGGGGATGAGGTAGACAATCATGATTATTGTGCGTATATTTTTGAATCGGGATGATAGGTAGGATCCGGAGAGGATGAAGAGGACTTGGAAGGCACCTTGGGGGATGCCTAGGGCTGTTGTTAGGAGGGGACTTGAGACGAGGCCTTTGATGATGAGTTTTCCGAACTATTTCATATGTGTGTTAGTCTAGGGGACGTTTATCCGATCTAGTGAAGGAATTGAGACATACGTTGGCGGTACCCCCGTTGATGGTCTCGTTGAGTAGAGTGAAGAGAAATAAGAGCCACACTTGGCTATCGAGTAAGGCCTCGCGGATTTGGTACCACTTTATTGAGCGATTGAGGATCCCCTAGGATATTAGTCCTGGCTTCGTTGGAAAGCTTGAAGATGGTTGGTGCTTACTGTTTGGTTTTGCTTTCCTCTTCCCACGAGTAAGATCTTCTCTTCTACTGTGAATCGCTTTGCAGATAGGATACTGTTGGGCAGGAAGAGCATCAATATTACTCCCCAGATAATGGTCACACCCCCACAGATCAGAAAGACAGCTCGCCAGACTGGGAAGGTATTTATTTGGCCAATGGCAAATGTGATGAGGCCACCAAGCTGAACGAAGGTCAGCTATTTCTGCCAATGGTAGTGTGGGTAATAACTCACCATTGAGCCGACGCCATTGCAGCAATAAAAAATCCCAGCCCGGAAGGGCTGTTCCTGGCGTAGATACCACATCCCCACAATCATCATGAAGCATGGTGTAATTGGGGCTGGCAGGTGAGCAAAGGTATAATGCAGTTGATCGCATGGTTAACGTACCCTCGAAACAGCCCAGTAGGAAACGGGTAATACCCAGACCCGTGAAGTTGTTACAAGCAGCGGTGATCATGAGCATTGAACCCCAGCAGAGTCTGTATTTAGTTAGCACAGTATTGCAGATTTATGGAATGTGACGTACACGAAGGATGAAATCACAGTCCCAATGGGAAGCCGTTGCGCAAGATGGCTGGCTGGATATTCCCAAAACAAATATCCTTACGTTGCCATTAGTATCCACTATGACAAACGAACATATACTGGGAAATATACCGAAGTAAAAGATACTGACTAGCCAGCTATACTGATTGCTATCAATGTGGGCGTCGGAGAATAGATCGAACACGGCACTGTACGAAAGAGCCTTACTTGTTATTGAGGAAACAACTAGTGAGGACAAGAGATCATACCTGCTTATCGATGTACTGCAATGCATATGTCCCACATAGAAGAGGAAGAAGGAGCAAGTCGACCCTTCTTCTCAACTTTCTAGATCTCTCCGGGTCATTCAACATCTCCTCCAGTTGGGCGTTTGTAACGCCATGCTCTTGTAGAAATAGTTCGGCCTCGTCCAGCGAGGATACTTGGCCAACTTCGATGTCATCTTTAGTGGCGGCAATTACAGTGGCCTTCTCTTTTATTCCGTCACTCTTGAGTACGGATGTCATGGTAAAGGAATCAATTCAATTGAAGATGTCTAGTTTGGAACGCCGGGACAGGACATGCTGTCCGGACAGATGTTTTATAGATTGGTACGAGAGCAAATGCTTAACCCAAACTTCATAGTTATCCAAATAGGAAATTTGTTCCCGCCCAAAAGCATAGCTGAAGTTAAACAAGGGGATGCGAGTAAATCGGCATAGTATGATAGATCACCGGGCCAGCGATAAGCTATCCTGTGCGGAGAACTGACCGGCTTTCAATATACTAAAGCATCAGAGGCGATATCTTGAGCCAATGGAATCCACAATGGCTATGTCCAGCATGCTTGGCATTCGGCCAGCGTCCGAGATAAAAGACGAAGATATCGCAATCGATAAAGCGGAGTAATGTGGGGAACGGCTCGAGTAGCGTCAAGTATTCGGCATTCAAAAGTGGTCGCCGCGCTGACGATAAAGTGTTTTCTATACTGATGTCTCGCTTTTCCTTCATTGCTGGGAAATTGGCATCATGTTGACTTTACAGGGGCTGTTTCGCCTGGCCGTATTGCCTATCATTGCTCTACTCCTCGTCCAGCAGAAGGCATTCCCATTGATAAATTTGCCGCATCTCCAACCATATGTCTCATGGCTTCCGGTGTCGATACAAAGTGTTATCGTCTCCAATCGACCGAGCGTTACATTTTCGCAGGGAACCGTTGTTGGCAGCACTATCCGAGACACACTCAAGAACCCCGTTGACGCTTTCCGAGGCATTCGATATGCACTACCGCCAGTTGGCGACAGGCGATTTCGTCGCGCTGAGCCGATCGGTGCCTCTGACAATATCATCGATGCTAGTAGATTCGGCCCAAGGTAAGAGCTGTCGCTTCATGAAAGCATTACGAGCATCTTATTGATTGATTAGTTGCCCTGGTAAACAGCTCCTGCCAATCAAAGGCGACAGCGGCAACAGTGAGGATTGTCTGACTGTCAATGTTTTCCGACCGCACGGCATTGAAGGCAAGCTCCCTGTGGCTGTTTATGTGCACGGCGGCGCATACAATCGCGGCACAGGTAAGCTTCCACGAGTCAGGCAAATTGGAGAAACTGACAGTCACAGCATCGATGCACAACACGGCCTCAATGGTTGGATGGTCCGACCAGCCCTTTATCGGAGTTACTTTTAATTACCGGTGAGCTCTCCGCATCCCTAGCTTATCAGCTATCAGACAACTGTGACTAACGAGGATAGCATTGGGGCTCTCGGCTTTCTACCTTCCACCACAACGGCCGATGAAGGCATCCTAAACCTAGGATTGCATGACCAGATCCTGTTATTCAAGTGGGTGCAAGATAACATCGAAACCTTTGGAGGAAATCCCTCCGAAGTGACCCTGTTCGGACTCTCTGCCGGTGCCCATTCTGTAAGTCTTCTTTGCTTCTACTCCTGCCTGATAACCTCTTGCTAATTATCAGATTGCACACCATGTTATGAACCATGATTTCGGTCACTCCCTCTTCCACCGTGCCATAATCGAATCCGGCGCCGCGACCTCCCGAGTAGTGCATCCATACAACGCCCGCTTGCACGAGGATCAATTCCGCGAATTCGTCGAAGAAGCCGGCTGCAAGGACGCACCTGTTGACGTGGTAATGAACTGTCTTCGCAAACAACCAGAGTCCGCTATCACCAATGCCTCCTTCACCGTGTTCGACCGATACAACCCCTCGGTACGATGGGCCTTCCAGCCCGTCATCGACGGAGACTTAATCAAGCAAAAGCCTATTGACGCCTGGCGGTCCGGGAAATGGAACAAAATGCCCATCTTGACAGGGTTCAACACCAATGAAGGAACATACTATGTCCCTCCTTCGATGTCCAAGCCGGAGGAATTCGCCGCTTTCTTCCGAACTCTTCTCCCTGCGTACTCGGAAGCCGATATCCAGACCATTGACAAGCTCTACCCTGATCCATCGAAGAACCATACCTCGCCGTACGTCGAGACGAGGGATATCGCCGTCGGTCCTCAATACAAGCGTGTCGAGGCTGCATACGGGCACTATGCGTATGCTTGTCCGGTCCGCCAAACAGCGAAGTTTGCTTCAGCAGGCCAAGGGCCTCCTGTATTCATCTATCGCTGGGCACTGAATAAGACTGTGCAAGGTGGCGCGAATCACGGTGACCAGATGGCATATGAGACTTTTAATCCGGAGGTGCGTGCCATCTCGGAGCGTCAGGAGGAAATTGCCGGCACCTTCCATGCATACTTGACTTCGTTCATCGTGTCCGGCAACCCAAATGCTGTCACCGGAGAGTACGGAGATCGTCCGGTATGGGAAACGTACGATGCATCTTCATCTGGTAGAATTATGGTGTTTGGCGAAGGGAATGATGTGCGCGCCGGCGGGACAGGAGTTGGAATTACCGCACAGGTTGTAAGCGATGAATGGAGCCGAAAAGAGTGTAACTTCTGGTGGACCAAGGCAGGAATATCAGACCTCGAATAATGAGTACATAGTTGAATACTAGAAGCTTATGGTGTTGTTCAAAATTGTTCAGAGCCTAAAGAAAGTGCTGAATTACCGCATGCGGAAAGTGGTTGGTTTATCGATAAGCCAAAATACCCCACATGATCACGAGTAATGGCATCAAAATGCCACAAGTCGACAATTCACCTCACGACAAGGAAAAAACCCTCACCACCACAATTCAAAAAAAAGTCCCAATAACCATGAGTCCACGACCAATCCTCCTCCTCGACGGCGGTCTCGGCACCACCCTCGGCGAACCACCTCACAACATCACCTTCAACTTCGAAATGCCCCTCTGGTCTGCCCACCTCTTGATCTCTTCCCCCTCCACCCTCCAAGCAGTCCACGAAGCCTTCGCGACCGCCGGCGCAGACATCCTCCTAACCGCAACATACCAAACCAGCTTTGAGGGATTCACTCGCACAAACCCCCGTTACACAGCCGAAGATGCAGCGCAGTATATGCGGTCCGCGATCCCGCTCGCGAAACGCGCCGCAGCGTCGTCCGAGAGGCCGGTGAAGGTCGCACTATCGCTGGGTCCGTATGGTGCAACGACGTCACCCGGAACGGAGTATTCGGGTCTTTATCCAGAGGAAATGAACTCGGAGTCGAAGCTGCGCAAGTGGCATGGGCGGCGGTTGTGCGTGTTCGTGGATGAGCACGGGTCGTGGGACGAGGTTGAATATGTTGCGTTCGAGACGGTGAGGAGGGCAGACGAAGCGAGGGCCGTTCGTGGAGCCATGATGGATGTTTTCGCGGACACGTACCAGGGTCAAGGTCCAGGCAGCGAAGAAAGAAGCCAATTGGCAACGAAAAAGCCGTGGTGGGTTTGTGGTGTGTTCCCCTCCGAGGAGGTAGATGAAGAGGATGTGCGGACATGGGTACGTGCAGCTGTGGGTACACAGGAAACGAGACCGGGCGTGTACCTCCCCCGGCCGTGGGGACTAGGAGTCAACTGTACCCGCATTGGGAATGTGGGACGGATCGTATCCATCATGCAGGATGAGCTGCGTCACCTGAGCGGGTTGGGAACAAAGGGTTTTGTCGACGAGTGGGACAGCAAGACGGGCAGACCGTGGTTGGTGTTGTACCCCGATGGCACTCTCGGCGAGAAATACGACCCTGTCACGAAGACGTGGGTCGCAACGGAGACGGGCAGGGAGACGCGGCCGTGGGACGAGGTGTACTGGGAAGTTGTACAAGGGCTGCCCAGTGACGAGTGGGAGGGCATAATTATGGGCGGATGCTGCCGGGCAGGACCCGAACAGATCGCTGCCTTGCGCAGGAGGATTGATTCTGATGTGCTGTCCAAGACCGAAAGCGTTTAGGCGTTATTGCAAGGGGTGGCGATCCCATTTCGCCAGATGGGCTACAGGGCGTTGAGGATCGAGAGAAGGAACTGTTGATATTTGCAAGGTGTACGCGCCACGGTGAGTTACATACCCATTCCGCTCCGCGATCCTTCGAATCTGAGTATCCCTGCCCTGGCAGATTTGTCCTCCAAACAAGCGTAGTCTTACGTACAGCCTGCATCGTCAGTGCTTTCAAGCTTACGTATTCCAATAAGTATATTCATTCACTGCCAAGGTCGCAATGCGATTGATTACCTTGTCTCCAAGAAAACTCTGGCTCGTTTCTCCAACATCAGCTTGGCATATTAGAGGCGAAGCATGTAAAGAACTTCTCAATATACTTGTCCTTTATCGGCCGTCCCAACATTGACGCCTTCGTTCCTGTCCAACTCAATCTGCCAGGCTTGAGCATGTGTTCTTTTAAATCTGTTCAGCCGGGTCAGCAGACTACCTATATATTCGACTTGGAACTCCCCTTTTACTTCTCCAACATGGTAGAAGGTTGCTAGTCCATATTAATTGGCTCCAATAGTATGTCAGGCCTCCAGTCAGCCTTCATAGGAGTTTTGCTTCGACCAATGTTAATGTAACACCTTGCCGCCTTGCAAAGGATGATGATGCCAGTATAGGAGCAGATGGAGTCTTCCTTCCAACTATGCGTCAGCTTTACCCTTATGGCTAAGAGTTGGACTACGCTTGTTCAGCGCTGACGATCCTCGTAAAGATTGTTGGTGCTCCGTTCCGTTTACACTCTACTCCGAATATGGTAACAGTCTTATCTGGGGGCAATGAAACGTTTAAATTAAGGAAAGTGAAATAGAGACAGAAACATATAATGATAGGGCGTACGATTGTATGAGGGTGTGGAAGAGATAGCTAATGGAAGATAGCCACGCGAACTGGTACCGTACATGCAAAGGGGGCATTGTGGCAGGACTAGGGATTACCCACATGGCATCCTGATTAACCCCACGTAACACGCTTCCGTAGCCGTCTGGCAGTGCGTAAACTTGCTATGAGCATGCCGTCATACGGCTGAAGAACTTAGTTTAACTGTCCAGCTTCCTTCGTTAATGTTGGGTGGCTGTGAAGCTGGCTCAGGATTCCCAAGGACAGAGACGGGCCGAGCACCAATTGCAGGCCACCTCTCCTCTGTGATAGGTGGGTCCCGGGGCCTTAAGCATAGAGTTGGTCAGCAGAATCACGATGGAAGGCAGAGAGAATGCGTAAGAAGCACGCGACATGCAGATCGGCGGGAGAAGGTGCAGAATGGAATATTCGAAGGATGCCGTTAGCGCGACACATGGCATCGGGTGTGTGTTCCGTGTATGTCAACCAAGCAGACCAGGCGCATAATGGTTGGTTGGGAACGACGCAGGAATATCATCCTAGGGAGGGTACCAACTAGGGTTGGGGCCAAAGAAGGTGACAGCGATCCGAGACGTCATTGAGAAGAGTCCCTGATACATTCACTTGATGGAATATCTTTCTTCGGGGCAGGACTGCCAAAAAGGTCAACTAACATGAGCAGGGACATCGGGTTGTCATATGCCAACACATTCATTGAGTTTGAGGCCCGTCAATGGCCTCCGGTCCTCACTCGAAGGAATGCTGTCTGGTTGTACAGTAGGGGAAATGCGTTGGCTCCGCAATCCGGAGACCAACAGAGCAACGGCAGGGTAGTGAACAGTTGGCACGATTGCAGATGTAGGTAGTCTTCTCGATATCGTAGTGTCAGTCTGTGACCCGTTAGAGTTTCCGATATAGAAACCATCTGCAGGACTGCTGCATGTATGCCGACAAAAATGGCCCCTAATTAATGTACGCAGCAGGCAAAGCAACGTCTTGGCGTCAGAGATAAAAATATCTCATTAATTTCCCCAATATAGTAACGAATGCAGCTTGAGATTAGTTGCATATTCAGTCCACCAACAGCGGCTAATATTAATAGGTTGTTGCTGTAGCTGGTATCCAATCATAGCCCTATACTCGTACCAACCCGTTGGACCTCTAGAGACACAGCCGGAGGAGGGTCCATGCGATGCAAGAGCCACATGTGAGCTGAAGAGAAAAGTAAAAACAAACAAACAATACCTTGTTTTGGCGATCGGATAGCTCCCTAATTTCTGTAAATCTGTGGGTATTGTGGGTTAAGCTGTCAAGTATAGACCTGTAAGCAGCCGACTTAGTATAGGTACGCCTGAATTGCTATATAATCAATCCGTCAGCTCCATTCAACAGCTGAGCATCATCATCACTCTGGATAGTGCAGTTTCTGCGGTCGCTTTCACTGGCCCCATTTTCCGGCTTCCATACCGCCAACGGTCATTAGCAGTAGAACATGGCCGACCTCATCAAGGTCAAAGATCTCGACCTGGACGAGGAAACTACCTCGAGGATTCTGGAGAAGTTAAGACACGTTAGTCAGCTATACAAGTCTGGGAAGCTTTTCTTTCCTCGACATCTGCTGGCGGACCTCAGCCAACAGATTGACGAAGGAAAGGAAGAAGTGTACATCCCGAACCTCGATGACGTACCCCAGCTCTACAGCCTCGAAGTTCCCAATTGGTGCGCAGATTTTGCGTAAGTCCTATCAATTTCCTTCGGTTTACTGCATCGAAGCTAATCGACAAGGCTAGAAACACTTATCGCATCAGTTACCAGAGTATCCAGTACTTAGGTTGTCCCACTCCCTTTTGTCCCGAGTTTGTCCTACGCAGTGACCATGCTCCCGTTACCATCGGCTACATGCGCTCCTCAGGGCCAACTGGAAGTACGTTCGAGGCTGTGCGCGAGGCTTTCGCCAGAAATCGTCAGACGTGGTTGGAGAGCCCTAGTCGGCGAGATCTAGAACATCATCTCGCGACTCTTAAAACCACGGCTACAATTCAGAAGATAGTTTGTTTTGGTCTAGGCTCTCTCGGAAGGCTGTGCGGCTACCACTGTACTCGGGCCCATACACAGCACGCTGCGGTAGAGACAATGGTGGCGTCTTTAGCCAAGAGAGGCCTAAACGGCGGTCAGGAGATTAAATGTTATGCGCAGGATCCAGTATATGATGAAATCGATAAGGAATTTCTCACCAGTATAGGAATCGCTCCGTTGGATGACCCCAAGGGATTCCTGGCGGTGGATCAACAGACATTGGTCTTTTCTGTTAGCCCCAATGTCCCTGTCAAACAGATCATCACCGACCTCCAGCGACCCGCTGCGATGGTATGGAACACCGTTAGTCCAATAGACAATGACAAGTGTTGGACTAAGCGTGTGGAGAAAAATGGAAAGATTGGTTGGACATGGTGAGTCTGCCACTCCTAGCCTTGGAGAAAACATGGCCTAATATGACTTTAGCCCCTTCACCACAGACCCCGATTCAGGACGCGTACGCAGGATGATCAAACATTATACGCATGCGCCGCTCGATGACTCGGAGGATTATTTTGGGGACTTGACTATTTACATGAAGTGCGGTGAGGCAGAATGACGGCGGTTTCACGGATTCACAGGCCCTAAAGGCACACCCGCAAGCTCTTACTGTACGTTACACATATCAACCCAACCGTAGGGGACTGCCTCTAAGAGTGAGAATGCGACATTTTCTTAATA
This sequence comes from Aspergillus leporis, assembly GCA_009176345.1. NCBI lineage: Eukaryota > Fungi > Ascomycota > Eurotiomycetes > Eurotiales > Aspergillaceae > Aspergillus > Aspergillus leporis. The sequence continues at coordinate 59,622 of ML732274.1, read as the reverse complement.
GCGACACTCCTCGCTCGTATAGTCCCCCCTTTCCACAGTAAGACCACGGGTGCTAGAGTCAACACCAGCGCCACGAACGCTAGTAAACTGCTAGCCCACTGATAGCCCAGCCGAACATACATTGGCTTGGCAGCTAGGGGCAAGAATGCCGCGAACACGTTTTCGCCAAACGCTACAGCTGCGATCGCACTAGCCGCAAAGCCGGCGTAAGAATCGGTAATATAGACACTGACTGCGGTGACAATTACCATGCTTGCATACCCCATTAACCCTAATGCGGCAGCAAGTACAATCCAGTGCGGCTGATATATGCCCCAGCCGTACATGAAAAGGCCGCCGGCTAGCGCAAGAACTGTACTCGGGATGGAGAGATGCAGGATATATTCAGGAATAGGGATCCCAGGATCTTCGAGGTTTCGTGAAGCACTTTGAATGTAGATTCGATTTTGGAGGAGACACGCGATGAGGCCAACAACCTGACCGATGCCAATCGCAGCTTGGACTAGCCCTCCGGTATACGGTGGCCAGCCATAAACATCGCTAAACACTATCGGGATCGACTGGGTAGAAATAAAAACCAGCCCGAACGCAAATGCTGACCACAATGTAAAGAAGGTAATAGTTGGTTCGGTCGTGAGAAGAATCGCCGATCGAGCGATGGTTTCTTTGAAAGTTACCAGCGCCTCACCTTTAGCGGGCGCACCAGCCGAAGCGTCTTGGGGCATGAATCTTTCACGAAGGATAGGACCCCGAGTTTCCTTCATGCAGAATAAGACGATTGGGATGAAGGCACCGTATATAATCAATTCGATCCAAAATACCCTGTTTTCTCAGCGTTGATGCTTGCTCTCACAGGCTAACATTGCTTACCATCGCCACCCCAATGGCTCCATAACAGCGCCCAAAACAGGCCCCATAGTCACCCCAAACAGCAACGTGAAAGTATACAACGTCAAAGGGAAAACGCGTTCTCGGTGATCTAAAAACAAATTCGAGGCTATTCCATCGGCACAATTTTGCAAGGTTCCTCCGAATGCACCGGCAATAGCCCGGCAAACAACAAGCGTGGCGAAATTTTGTGCCAACGCTTGGGGAATCAGAAAAATCGTAAAAAGACCATATGCTATCTGCAGTGCTGTTAGTGACGAAGCGCCGAAGCCCAGTACAAGGGAGATGCTACCAAGAACCCAATCCTCATACCATACGCTTCCATCAGGGGAAGTGTCACCAAAGGGACAAACGCAGCGGCAGCGTTCCAGGCCATCACAGCAAAGAAGTTATACTCAAATATGCCATTTTCCAGATTAAATTCCAAGGAGATTGACTCCGCGGCGGTGGTGATAGAGGTAGCATTCAACCCGACAATAAAAGTGACCCAGCACGAGGTCAACATAGACATCCATTTCTTCCAGCGAGGCCAGTTGAAAGGGTTATGGAGATGGTACGCCCAATGCATTGGCGACTGGAGAGTCATTTGAGAGCTGCATGTCTGGTGGAAACATGAGCATAACCGAAAGGAAAGAAGCGTCCATAGCGGACCCAAGTGCCAGCGGACGGGATTGACCATCTCAAAACGGAAGGTTCGCGGAGCGGGTCACAGGGTAGTAGCCAGCTCCTGATTGGCTCGGAACAGAACCCTATGTGCGACTCCTTTCGATTGGCTGAAGTAAAGCGTCAAAAGTGGATTTTGTGAATAATGGAAATTGAAACCAAAAAGCCCTGCAATCCAGCCTCAGGCATCCAGAACAACTCGTTCACCATTGCTGGAGGTTTTGGTCGGATTAATGGCCGGGGATTAAGGAAAACCAAAAAAATAAAAATAAGAATAAGAATAAAACAAGGCAAAGTAAGATATCCATATCCTTGGTTTTTCCATGAGAGTGATATCTAGAAGTGTAATGGACCACTCGGTTCGGTTGTCTGCTGTTATCGAGAAGTATATCTGGCTGTTCCATCTGTCGCCCCCAAAATATATATACGGACAAACTTAGGTCCCAACATGTCCTTGCTGCTCCGGAGCAGTTATAGCCACAGCAATTGCAACAGCCGTCTTGGCTGAATGACTGATACTCACTTCGATGCACCCAATACCCTTGGCCTGAGCAATCTCTTTCGCATGCCCATGTAGCTAGAAATCTTAGCATTGTTCTACAAGCAGTCTACGAAAACACTTACGAAGACTTTTGGAACTCCGCCCTCGTTGAGCACCTCGATCCCATCCATCGCAGTGCCACTTCCTCGAGAAGACGTCTGGAGACTTTTGAAGACAGCCTCTTTTGCACTCCAGCGCCCTGCAAAGGAGGCTTGGGGATCAGGCGCCTTCAAACAGTACTCGCGTTCCGCAGGAGTAAAGTTGCGCAGGAGGAATGTATCGTTCTCGAGATTGATACTGGTAATTTCTTCCACATCAACGCCGATAGTTCGGGACGGCATTGTCTTCGATCGCTCCGCTGCTTCCGCAAGCATTTTCTCCACGTGTATAGACACAGTAGCTTCTTCGCTAATGTCCGTAACGGTGTGTGAGGCGTGGTCGTCAACTGTCGGCGCTAATGGTGAAAAGTCTGTACATGGTTTACTAACAAATGAAGGCTGAGGCTGAATGCCCTGTCGGCGACTATTCGGATCTAGAAAGACACTTTCCATTGCATCGGAATCGCTCCATGGAGGACGGCCTTTTACTTGAACAATGGAATTCTTCAACATCCGCGAGACGAAAGCTGTAGTAGCCCTCCGCTGTTTTTCTGTCACTCGCATGCGGTATTCCTCGTATGTCGGTGCAGAAAGAGAAGCAAAAAGGTATTTAGGAGCTACCATAACCGCGATGGCACCTTTCTGTCCAAAACCAAACGATGTGACCATGGCTGCCTTGATCCCTGTTGTCTGGATTGACTTCGTAGGGTATACGAGATGCTCAAACTGTCGCAGTTGCTTGTCAATATTATCTGCGTTCCGATTTCCTGGGACAAGTCCCTCCCGCAGTATCTGCATGCAACCGTTTAGCTGCCATGCACCTGCAGCCGCCTTGGGATGACCAGTTAGTGATTTCTGGCACACAGATAGAAGTGGATTTCCTTTGCGACGGCCCAGATGCTCCATTTGGGCATTGATGACCTCGCCCTCATTGACGTCGTTTGCCTTGGTCGATGTTCCATGCATCGAGGCCACTCCAATATCATCAACCGCTAATCCCCAAGTAGCCAAGGCTGCCCGGAGTGGGGATATGGCAGGGTCTTGTAGGCGGATATTGTGGGCCCAGCGGCACTGAGCATCTCGAATTCTCATCAGTATTGATTGATCTACTTCCCCCTGGGTGTCGGCTGACACTTGCATTTTCAGAAGTGGTCCATTGTCAAATTTCTGTTGAATATCTGTCACCTCCGCATCGAAGCCTGCGCGTCGGAAGGCGAGGTCTAGAAAGGAAGAATATTTGGCCTCCATGGTCTCGCGCGCAGCAGTTAGAATCCCTTTTCCTGGCGCTGGGATAGAGCGGCCAATCCGGTCACTAGCCATCTGGCTATATGCGAGAATCCCGTGAATTGGTAGGCCTAACTTTAGGGCCAATTCAGCGTTCATCAGAATTTGTACGCCGCAGCCGGCAGATTCTGCAAACCCACTGCGCGAGCTAGCTGTTGGGCGGGACATCTCGCTGGGAAGCCTTCCTCTGTCTAGCTCCTCTGCACAGTTAGCAGTAGCTTTGATGTTAGCAAATTCATAGGACAACTCTTCACGGTAATCGTCACATCCTCCAACTATGGCCACCTTGCACTTCCCCGAATGTATCGCATCACACCCGATATCCAGGGACTCTAGAGCGGTGGCACAAGCACCTACAGGTGTTTTAAGGGGGCCAGCAGCAGATAGTAACAACATATTGACCCATGCACCCATTGTATTGAGAAAATGCTCCAGTATGATATCACCCCTAGTGGGGCGGTCGAGGAATCTATCCCGGTACATATTCTGGATGATCTTCAGTGGCCCACCCCCGGTGCCTAGGCAATTTGCTAACTCCGACACATGAATATGCCGGTAGATCTCGTACGGATCTTTAATGCCTGCCGATAAAAAGGCTTCCGAGACACAGCAGAGTGCGTAAAGTGTGGTTGCATCAACCTGCTGTATAATATCTTCAGGAATCCCATAATGCAATGGATTCCAGCCAGTAGGGACTGCTCCCGCCACAGACTGATGGAAGGGGATAGTTTTGGCGATCATAAGAACTGCACCCTTCTTCAGCGAAACGAGGTAGTTATCTGATGCCGGAACACGCTGCAAACTGATCTTCTCACCATGCCGTAATTTAAACGCTTCTGCAGTTGCCCTGGAACATTCAAAGGGCGGAAGATCATCCTCGACTGCCACTTCTTGTAGGAACTCTTTCTGAGAAGGCACATATTCATCTAGCCCGTCAGGCTCAATAAGCCTTATGCCGGTGCCTGACATGATCCGGTCGTGGTATCGCTGTGGCACATCATGGTCATGTATTGGTTCCTGTGTCTCTGCATCGACCCAGCCAACATGTGGCCGCCCTTTAAGCTCGCCGTCGACGTGCTTGATCAGTCCCATTATCCACGCCATTTCTATGTAACCTTCCAAAGTGAACCTGCCTTGGTGCTCCATCTCCCAACGAGTGCGCGAGTTTCCCCAAGGACCAAGCTCAGAGAAACCTACCACAACAACTGTATGAGAAATATCTATCATTCCTCGGAGTTTGGGGAGCTGCGCTGTAATATCACCGTAGGTTTGTAGGGAAGGAAATTGAAGAGTAAGGCGAGCACGCCGCCTGCTAATGTTAATCTCATTTATCTCTTTCCGCTGTTGCGTTTGCTGGTGTTGCCCGAGAAGGACTGCTTGATGCCTAGCATTCTCCTCCGCCAGGGCTTTTTGCATTTGTGTTTCTTCGGCAAGCCTCTTGCGACTAGCCGAGATTCCGTCTTTGATGTTCCACATAGAACCTAACCCACCAGTCAAATCTGCGTATACCGGAGCTTCCTCGGCAAATGTAGTAATTTCAGGAGTCATAAGAGCAAGGATGTTAAAGGCCATCTCAGACTGGGTGAATGTAACGACACCCCTCCGTTCTACCTCCTCTGCCAGAGTATTGGACGAACGCATGAGTCCTGTGCCTCTTGTCCAGCCAATAACTACACCACACACTGTGACGTATTTTGACCAGCTTTCGGAGTGGAAACGATTGAATAGCGTTTTCAGTCCGATCTTCGACTCGGCATACAGACCATCGCCGCCGAAAGTACCCTCGTTACATGACATAGGTAGAAGAGCCATTGTTGGTCTGCAATGAATGCGCCGCTTTTCTTTCTGTTGACGAATACATCCAACGAGCCGCAGAACGTTGACTAACATTGTTCTTAGAGCTAACTCCTGACGAGTTCCTAGCGTATCGACCTCACCCACTTGTGGAATAGCCGCAAATGGCATGACATAGTCCAGGTCACCGCCCGTAGGTGAGCGGGCACTATATAAATACTCAATCAAAGCCTCGCAATCCTGTTTGCTGCCTTGATTCATGGGAAGGACAGTGAGAGATGACCCCTTAGACCCATACTCGTGATATATATTCTGATAGAAGGCCGCACTGTCAGACACTTCCCGACTCGTGGTGACAACTACAATTGCGCCACCACTTAAAAGACCCCTGAGCACTTCGGCGCCAATGGAATCAGGTCCAGCGCCTGTTATTAAAACGACTTTCCCGGCGAATGTAAATCCTGCAGTAGACCCGACATCCAGGGCTTCATGTAACGTGCTAGTTGCTTTCACATTATATTTCCAATCGGTTTCCCCGGTTCGACATTTTATATGGACAAAAGGTATTATTGTCTCATGGTCCACTGGACATATGCGACCTTGACGAACAACATCTGGATAAAACGATACTGCCCGAGGTACTTCGATGTATTCCGGCTGGCCTGAGTCGGTGAGGATGGTCTTTGGGCCCAACGGCGGATCAGAGTAAATGTACACTGGATCACGCGCTAGAGCTAATTTTCCTAGGCGAAGAAGCTCTTTCAACACAAGCCGAATATTGGAAGCTGGGGATAGAATTTGACCTGGACATTGAGGAGAACATGATGGCTCTAACACAGACTCAATGATGGCGCTACAGCTTGGCTCCCAGCGGTTCAATATTCTTCTACGTCGATGGCTCGGAAGAATGGCGTCAGCTGGATTAGGGGAAAATTGGTGTGACCATTGAATAAGCTCTTCGCGCGCCCAGTTCCACCATGAATCATAATGCCGAACCCGCCCGGGATCGAATATTGGTTTTGTGCCGTAGAGGAACTGGTCATCAAATTCGGCGTTCCATCGGTCTAACTTTTCCTGATCTACTGCGTCGGTTGTGGGTTCTTCCGAGGCGCCGATATCTATCTGAAGATACTTGGCAAGGATGTCGAATTGCTTACGATAATAGATCCGTTGCTCCTCATCGAAGCTTTCTAGCTTAGCAGAATTCACGGCGTGCGGGGATGCTGCGTTCTGGCTATCATCTGAGTCAATTGTAGGGATCAAAGCGATTCCCTGAAAAGCTATGTATCGATTGACCAGCTCATCAAGATATAGTCTCGCAGCTTCTGCATTTGGCAAACGGGTAGCAGGTTCGATGGTTGTCGCAAGGCAGATGGGAATGATAGAATGCGACTTGGTAAAGCCCCAGCGGTACTGTAGATGATCTTGCATGGCTTTCTGATGAAATCCGGCGGGCATTTTGCTTGATACGAGCCTCGCGATCAATGTGCCCATCTGCTTAGCTGGTTTTCCAGAAAAGCCACCTTGAAGCGCGTCTCCCAATGCCGCCAGGGCCATGTCTTCTACTCCCTCGGGCACCCTGCCAAACTCGGCAACAAGATCACCCACAACTTCATTGTGAAGTGTGGATTTTCCTGGTCAATTAGCGTTAACTCATTCATTTCAAGGCAAGTTTAATCATACCTCCGGAGAGCTCCCGGATAGTCTTGCCCATGGGAACCTGATCGAACGGTCGTCGCAACTTCTGGGCAGTCATAGAAAGAACAATATGGCCAGCCGAGAGGGGCACGTCAACGCTGGGAGAAGCGCCCTTGGCATATGTTTTAGAATCGACGCGTTGTTCCGGTTCCCGCACCGAGACAGCAGGGGAAGCAAGTGGGGAGGATGAATTTGAAACTAGTGAATTTGATTTCCGTGCTTGGTACGAGGATGAACGAGTTTCTGGATAATGGTAAAGTACTTCAACTTGATTTTCTTGATAGGAAAGAAACTCTAGGTTAGACCACTGCGAAGGGGGGTAAAGCATGTAGTGTCTAGCAGCGGATCTTTTGGCCATCGCCGCAAGTGTCGTACGCGGACCTACTTCAACAAAACGGCAAGTTGCAGAGACTCCGCGAAGCAATTCATTCTGAGTTTCAATCCTATAATATTTAGCGCGTGATGGCATCCTATCGTGGACTAGACTAACCACCGCACAGGGGAAGCTAGTTGATACCTACATTATCAGCAAGGACGGTATTCTAATTTAGTGAAGAAACTCACGCAAGCAGCTCAATGAGTAATTTGAATGCCAAGTCCTTTTTGTCCTTAGATTCGAACTTCCTAGCCGAGGTCGGACCCATGGTCATAGCGGGATGAAGGCCGTAGCGAAGGGGCCTTAACGAGCTATCCAATTTTGAGTGTCAATTTCTGGTTGCACGTACCACACACGACGAAAGCATCCACGCCGAAAAAGATATGAAGACAGACAAAGTGGTAGGCAAGATGATCTCTGACAGCGCTTAGATATAGTAATTGATCATCCGATATTAGGTCAAAGATAAGCCATAAAGTCTCTCGTTGACCGGGATAACAGTCCGGTGTTGGGTAGGACAGAGAATAACTCCGTCTGTGAAACTCCGGCAGCGATTGAAGGAACAAGCTATCTCAACAGTTGCTATTCCAACGTGGCAAATCTCCACCCATAGAAATAGAATCCAAAGATGGGTGGATTGCTACCAAGAGAAGATAAATTGCCTGTCACAACCCGGGCCAGTCAGTCAGGGAATCTGCCTTGTGTGAATGCAAACGCAGTGTAGCTGCCTTGTGTTCTCACGGGCGAGTCCGAAAGTGTAAGCACAAAGAAAGCTAAACAGGCCCCAGATGAAAATGTCCTGGTTCATTTCAAAATCCGATATCGAAATTGCGTCTGTGTCATCATTCTATGTCGTACGTCTTCGTTTTTTCTGTGCTCTGCGGTTTAGGGAGAGTTAGTATACATACTAGAACAATTACTAAAGCGCTAGAATGGCTCGCATGCTGACGGAGCGATAGGCCCAGTATATGGAAGACAAATAAGAAGATGGCAATGATGGAGGACGTGACTGCTTCTCTGTCACCTGACTCGTCAGCAACAGCTGCCATGGACTCTGCGCTGTCGGCTGTTCCTGCCTCATTCTCTACCAGTATCGACCTGTACTTACAATATAAGCACATTGACATGACTCTTCCTATTCCGAGCACCTACTTTACACTCCTGCAATACCAAAAGTCTGCTTTTCTCCATTCAATATCGTCATTATCTAGCACAAGCAATATCCAGACCTCCGCCGAACTGGCGTTAGCATTTATCGAGTTTCTGCTTTCACAGCCAAATGTTGTCTCGTCGGCTCTGGCAGCGTTGTTGAGAGCATTCGACTATGAGTTTCTCACAAAAACAGACATCCATTCTCTCGTTGCAGAACTATCACCTAATCCTGAACAACGACGGCATTGGCTAAGGATATACTATGTTGCAGTCAATGTCCAATGGGAATGTGGGCCTGAAGGAAAGACTAAGATTGTCGGGGAGAGCCGGAGCAGTTTCTTTCAAAATGCTGAGACTAAACATTTCCAATTGATGGCGGTATTTGGAGGCCAGGGGGATGCAAGTCGCACGTGCATACACGAACTATCCGAGCTCTATGCTACATACCAACCGATGCTTCAGCGTTTTCTACGGACTTTGGGATCAAAGCTTGCTGATTTGTCCCGACTACCGGAGTGTCGACTATTTTATCAGGGACGACACTTTGACATCGAGACTTGGGTGACCGATGCTACAACAATCCCCGACGTTGAATTCGTGGCTAGTGCTCCTGTGAGCGTACCACTCATAGGGTTGCTGAGCCTCGCTCGATACAGCGTCACTTGCCAGATTTTGGGGCTTTCACCCGGAGAGTTGCGAGAGCGGTTTTGTGCGACCACAGGGCATTCTCAGGGCCTTCTAATATCGATCGCCATCGCCGTATCAGACTCCTGGGAGTCATTTCACGACACCTGCCGGCTAACACTAGAAGCTTTATTTTGGCTAGGATGGGAGTGCCATCATCATGCACCCCGAAGTATAACCCCCGCGGTGCGCATGACCAGCGAAAATGATGATGGAGAATACGACATATCCTCATATATGCTCAGTGTTCGCGGGGCCACACGGAACCAAATAGATGACATCTTATCCCGCATAAACCGCTGTCTGCCAAGTGAGACACACCTCTATCTGTCCTTGGTTAATGCTCGAGACCAATTCGTTGTTGCTGGTCCGATATCATCCTTGACGCATCTTGATAGCTACCTCCGTGCAGAAAGTGCCTCTGGGGCAGAGCAGAATCGGATCCCTTTCGGCAGCCGAATACCATTCCTCCAACATGAGTTCTTGTCAATCAGCACACCCTTCCACACACCGTATCTTCGAGCGGCTGTGGAGTCCATGAAAACACGGTTCGCAGATCGAAAATTCCCCCCACAGCAACTGCTAATTCCCGTATACCATACCAGGACAGGCCAGGATCTGCGTGAGGCAAATGAAGACATTCTCCATCTGGCTTTTGATGCTATTGCTCGAGAGATTTGTGATTGGCCTACTGCAATCGCTAGTCCATCTGACGGAAATGCTCGCCGCCCTTTTGTATCGCACATTGTTGTTTTTGATCGTGGCGGGCTTGGGTCGTTGGTGAAGAAGATTAAAGAGGGCCAAGGGGTGCGGGTAATTCAGGCCGCTGATCTCGACTCTCGAGATCCTGAGATAGGAACCATGAAAGACTTATTTTCTCCTTATTCACTTGAGTCTTCGGCAAAGTCCCAGGCCTGGGGCCAACGATTCCAGCCTCGGTTGACTACAGGGGTAAATGTCGGGCTTGAAACTCGTCTTACACGACTATTAGGAACTCCACCGATAATGGTGGCTGGAATGACACCTACTACTGTGCATTGGGACTTTGTGTCGGCCATAATGAATGCAGGCTATCATGCAGAGCTGGCCGGTGGGGGCCATTATAATGCCCCCAGTATGGCGTCCGCCATTTACAACCTCGCCCGCAGCATTCCAGCGGGACGAGGCATCACCTGTAACCTTATATACGCCAATCCTCGGGCCATTAAATGGCAGGTTGCCCTGCTGCATCGCTTATCGCAAAAAGGTGTTCCCATTGATGGATTGACACTTGGAGCTGGCGTCCCGTCCCTTGAAGTCGTGACAGAGTACATCCAAACACTGGGCTTGCGACACATCAGCTTCAAGCCCGGTTCAATTGAAGCAATACGACACGTAATTGATATTGCCAAGGCCCACCCCGATTTTCCTGTTATTCTTCAATGGACAGGTGGGCGCGCGGGAGGCCATCACTCCTATGAAGATTTTCATGACCCCATTGTGAGTACTTATGGCTCCATACGGCAGCAGCCTAATATTTATTTGGTGGCTGGCAGTGGGTTTGGCAGTGGCGATAGCATCTACCCATACCTTACAGGGTCATGGTCTGTCCCAATGGGATATGCGCCTATGCCCTTCGACGGTGTGCTTTTGGGCAGCTGTATGATGATTGCCAGCGAGGCTCATACCTCCCAAGCTGTCAAGAATGTTATCACCGCGACACCTGGAGTGAAGGACCATGAGTGGGAGAAGACATATCAAGGACCAGCGGGTGGTGTTATTACTGTCAAGTCGGAAATGGGTGAACCAATACACAAAATAGCAAATAGGGGGGTGCTCCTATGGGCGGATATGGACAAGACTGTTTTCAATCTACCTCGAAAAGATCGTGTCGCATATTTGACCGAGCATCGCAACATGCTTGTCAATCGCTTGAACGCAGACTTCGCAAAGCCATGGTTTGGTCGAAATCTTAAAGGGGACGCAGTCAATCTAAAAGAGATGACCTACATGGAGGTGTTGACTCGGCTTGTTGATCTAATGTATATCCAGCACCAACAGCGTTGGATCGACCCGTCATATGTGAGAGTCACATTTGAGTTTGCTATCCGCACTTTGGAAAGGCTGCCAGCGAACTTGAACAATCTGGTAAATCTATCCCAAGCAGTGCTCCGAGAAGATCCAGCCCGCTTTCTTCGTCAGTTCGCCACTATCTGTGCTGCTGCTGCCGAGGATCTGCTGCACCCCGAAGATGTTTCTTTTTTTCTGATGCAAACTAAAAAGGATGGTCAGAAACCTGTCAATTTCATTCCAATCCTCAACGATGATTTCGAATTTTACTTCAAGAAGGATTCGTTGTGGCAATCAGAGGACATTGACGCTGTTATTGATCAGGATGCAGGACGAGTATGCATTCTTCATGGTCCTGTGGCAGCGCAGTATTCGTGTGATAGAGGACAATCAGCAAAAGAGATTCTGGATACTATCATAACTACTCTCATTGCTCAACTTCAGCGAGACATGTCAACTGAAGAGTTGACGATCGGGATAGACAGCGGCTTGGTCACACCGGACTCCTGGTCCACCGTCTCACCTGGTGTTAAAGAGTTTGCTATGGATTATATCTCTACCCCATCGTCCACAACAGTCTCAGAACCCACTGATGAACAGCCTATTTACCCAGCCACATTTTGCTATAGCCCCGGTCGAAATGGTCCGGCATGGGTGCAGGCGGTCCTCAATGATAAATTCGTCATACAAGGTGGGATACGACAGCGGAACCCATTTTGCGAGTATGTCGAGGCCTGTCCAGAACCCATTATTTACTACAACTCCAATTGTTCAGAGATATCAATATTGGTCCGGGATCACTTCGACATGACATCTACAGTAAAGATCGCATGCCACAATGGTGTCGACGTGAACGTCGAAGTTCATCCCCCATATCAAACTGACGCCCTACGGCTTTTTTATCGATTCAACCCAAGCAGTGTCCCTGCACTTGATGAAGTGATAGAAGGCCGGAATCAGCGTATTAAATCGTTTTACAGCAAGCTATGGTTTGGCGAGGATAGTATCAGCAATAGGACAGTCCACGATACCTTCTATGGTCCTTCAATGTTGCTTACTCGCGAGCTGATCGAAACGTTCACTAAAGCTGTGGGTGCGGCGTTTCCCGACCACCGGACCACTCAAACAGGTTCCGATATTTTGCCCATTAGCGTCGGAATCATTCTTGCCTGGGATGTAATGTCTCGGCCTCTCGTTCTTGGAGAAATCGAAGGTGACCTACTCCGACTAGTTCACCGATCTAACACATTCGAATACGCTGCCGATGCTGCACCTCTGCGACTTGGAGAAACTATTAGCTCCCAGTCTCGGGTCCAGGCCATTTTAATAGAGGATGCAGGCAAGGTTGCGGTTGTAGAAGGCCATATCATCCGCTCGGGAAAGCCTGTGCTGACACTTACGTCAACCTTTCTAATCCGCGGTTCATTTGACAAGGTTGAGAATACTTTTCAACGGGTGAAGCTGTCCGACTTGACACTACACCTACCATCGAACGTAGAAGAGGAGGTCCTGAAGCACCGAAAATGGTTTCACCCGCTCAGTTGTCTACCATCGCTGGTGAACAAGACGGTTATTTTCAACGTGGAGAGCCACGTCACATACAAAGAAAATGGGCACACCAACCTTCGAGTCAATGGCAGTGCACATTGCCGTGTACAAGGTCATGAACTGCGACAAATAGCAGATGTTGGTTTTACCTGCGACGACTGCCTCGGCAATCCGGTTTTGGAGTTCCTCGAACGGAAAGGGGCCGCGAAAGCGGCTCGAACAGACTTCAGCACACCCGGCTGGTCGGGTCAATCATCGTTCGAAGTTCGAATGCCGGCCAGCAATCAAGATTATGCTCAAGCCTCTAAAGATCTGAATCCTATTCATGTCTCTACCATTTTTGCCAAGCTGGCCCAGTTACCTGGCACCCTATCTCATGGGATGTACACATCTGCGATTGTAAATGCCGTGCTGGAACATTTGGTGGTACAAGGTAATCGAGCTCGCATACGGAGATTTTCTGCCAAATTCCTGGAGATGGTGATGCCTTCCGAGAAACTATCAGTAAGCTTACAGCACACGGGAATGGTTGAGGGTCGAATGAGATTTGCTGTTGGAGCATTTCGAATGACGAATGGAGAAAAGGTGCTAGACGCCGAAGCTGAAGTGGAACAACCTGCAACGGCATATCTCTTCACCGGTCAAGGTAGCCAAAGCAAAGGGATGGGAATGGACTTATACAATACCAGCCGCAGCGCAAAGGCATTATGGGACGATATTGATGCGCACTTATACAATGCTTACGGTATGCCACAGCCTCCACCGTCGACAAGTTGCTGCTAACCCGGAATAGGCTGGTCGATCCTGGACATCGTAAGAGACAATCCCAAGACACTTAGAGTCCACTTTGGAGGCAAACAAGGTCGCAAAATCCGTCAAAACTATCTCTCTATCACCACCGAAACAGAGCTTCCCAATGGTGTTCGTACCCAAGAGCCTGTATTGGGCGGGCTGACGCCGACATCAACATCTTATACCTTCCATGACCCAAGGGGGCTGTTGTATTCGACGCAATTTGCACAACCAACAATTCTATTGTTTGAGGCTGCGGCTTTTGCCGAGATGCGCGCCCGAGGTTATGTGTCTCGCGAGGCGATGTATGCGGGCCATTCCTTGGGGGAGTACGGAGCACTATCTGCCTTATCAAAGTTTGTACCCACGAGCACCTTGGTGGAGCTAGCTTTCTACCGGGGCTTGATGATGCAAGCTTCTGTGGCACGGGATGGTGAAGGGGGCACAACGTATGGCATGGTGGCTGCAAATCCGAGACGCGTCGGCAATTGTAGGTACTCCGGAAATGTCGCTCCAACGGCAAAGCTAACTAGCATAGCATTTGACCAAAGTTCGTTGAGTACTTTGGTTCGCATGATTGTTGCTGAGAGTCGAGAATTGCTAGAGATCGTCAATTTCAACGTGGATGGAGAGCAGTATGTGTGTTCGGGCACGGTAAATGTTAGCAATGTACAGGGTCCTTGCTTGATGCTAACAGTTCATCAGACAACCAATCTTCATGTTCTCGGAAAGGTTCTGGACCACATCGCGCAGTGTCCCAGTGGCCCAAAACAAGTTCAGGAGGCGAACGACTCCACCAACGCGTCCACGACCGAGCTCCACAGTGTGATCCACGACCTCTTGAGTCATGCCAGGACCCTCCCCAATCCAATAGACCTGCAGCGTGGGAAAGCAACCATTCCACTACAGGGAATCGATGTACCCTTTCATTCTAGCCATCTGCGCTCTACGGTGGACATGTTCCGACAATGTCTACTCAGAGCCGGACTGCTCGAGGGCAATATTGATTTTGCGGAACTAGAGGGGAAATATATCCCCAATCTAGTAGCGAAACCATTTTCGCTAGACGAGGAGTACATCCGGCAGGTTTTTGAACTAACGCGTAGCCCGATTCTTGGAGAAATCCTAGGCCTTTGACATCATGCCTTCTGGTTATCATATAATGTTTTCATGGTCCCCGCCGTCCTTTCGCTCCCCACATCCCCAAGTAGTGATTCTTGTCATCATCCCTTCCGCATTCTTGTTTTTGCCTGACACACTACGTTTGTGCCGTTATAGAGCAAAAGTTTTGAACTGTCTTTCGCTTAGATAACTTCTGTAATGTCGTGGAGAATCTGGGAGAGCCAAACCCTATCATTACAGTGCCGACAAAACCCTTTCATGATGTGGGACGACAGGATAATATATATTCGAACTTAAAAAACATCCAATTAATCGTGATAATATTTAAAAAATTTCGTAATTGCTCTTTTTGCTACCGTTATTATCTCGCCAAGTAATGCCTATATTCCTGTTCCAATTGTTTTAACATGCCTTCAATATCAAAATACCAGATCTTATGTGACCGGCGTTTGATTTCCTCATATCCTTTGTCCATGTCCGAACCACAGTGACAGTCATTCCATTCATAGATCTCGCAGGCCTCGCGGCTACTTTGCACCAGCCATTGAGAACGTTCACGGCGCACTGCAGTAAAGGCCGCAAAGGCCGCCTGAAGAGCCAAGGTCTTCCGCACATCGCGAGTGCGAATACTGGACTGCACAGTATCCACTAACACCGTCAACGCCAATGCATCTTCAACACCGATCCCAGCTCCAGCGCCATGATGCGGCGAAGACGCATGAGCAGCATCACCAGCAATACACACACGTCCTCGCGAGTAAGTTGGCGCAGGGTAATCGAGTGAATCGAATACCCCCCATTTTTCCATTTCTATCGGCAGCAGATCAATAACATTGCGTACCGTCGGACCCCAATCTGCAAATGCCCCTGCAATCTCATCCTTCGTTGCTGGCTGGGACATGCTGCGCTCTAGTGGCCAGTCGTTGAGATCTGTCAAGAAGGCTACCACGTTCATTAGGTTCTGTTTGGCGACGGGGAAATGAAGGACGTGAGCGTTCGGTCCGCCGTACATATGTTGATTGTGCGCGCGATAGTGCCCTAATCGCGCGGTTGCTTCGTCCATAGAGACAAGGCCTCGATAGGCTACCTTATGCGTGTAATGGGGATACGAAGCTGGGTTGTTTTCGCCCAGGATGAGCTCGCGCACGCGAGATTTGATCCCGTCACAGCCGATGACTGGGCCTTCATGAGCTTAGTTCTTTCAGTGCTAACGGAAAATAGAGAGCTTACCAGCATCAGCCTGCGCCACTGTTCCATCGCAAAATCTCAATACAACCTTACCTGCCCCGTAATCCTCCAGCGTGTGCAACCGTTTAGACAACCTCACCACGTCATTGGGCATCAACTTCATGATCTCCTCCAGGAAATGCGCTCGATGACAACCTTCAAAACCCTTAGGTCCACCAAACAACTTATAAAGCTTTTTGGAGCTTATATCATCCGGGTCCCCCGGGTCATGAGTATACCCGTCGATGAATTGCATATTGTTGTTAGGATTTTTCGGGTCACCATTTGGTGTCGCCACTGTTGCAATGCAGTCCACAATGCGTTCGTCAATCATGGACATGCACTTTCGCGCATTGGCCGTGAAGGCGATTCCGGCACCAATTTCGCGCAGACTGCGCGCTTGCTCGTACACCGTTACTTTGATATTTTTGTTTATAAGGCCGAGTGCCAGAATAGCACCGATAATACCACAGCCTACTACGGCAATCTGTAGGGGCTCGTCTGCAACGAGCATCACCGGGACGGAATCCCTTGGGTTGGTATTAGGATTTTTATGGCGGTTGGGGTTGCTTGGTGGAAACCATGATTGCCGCAGCCGGGCCAAGAGGCGGGTTAGCATCTTGATGATTAAGTGCTGCTATCTTGCTTAGTTGTTGTGAATGTCAATGTCGCGAAGAATGATGATCTGCTAGGTGGCGATGTCTTCTCGATAGAAACAGTTCTACACCTCGCATATTTGGGATGGAGTGGTTGGATGGGGCTGCGTGGTAGCGACGCTTTGGGAAGGAAGCCTCTCCTAACCTTTAATTACATGAGACCATTACAAGGTATAGTATCGGCCAAATCCTACGGAGTTGAGTCCCGCATCACGGAGTATCGGGTCCGGTACTATACTGGACGCTGATAAAATGTTAAGGAAAGGGCCTTCGTCAATGTAACTTCAATTGTTTACAACCCAATACTGGCATCGCATCACGATCAAACATATTGTCCGCTGTTCCACAACGACCAACGCTTGACATATTTCTAACCACACACAGAGCCACAAAAAAAAAAAAAAAAAAAAAGAAGGGGGATCTCAGGTCGGAAAGTGTTGCTCATCCTGTTAATCTTACGAACCACAGTACAGTTAACACCCAAATGGAACCACAAAGACAAAATGTGCACCAATCCCGTTGTTCAGCAGCAAACCCTAACCCGATAGCTGAACGCTCTATCAATTAATCAACTAACCAATACACCCGTTCTACATGTACAACTAATCACTCTATCCACCCAATAAAAAGCCCTACACACATAGCTTGTTTAACGTGCTGCCCCTCCCTCCGATCCGTCTAGATCACCCGATCCCCTATCTAGCCAATTAGCACAAACACGGAAAGTTTATAGGGTGACAGGGGTACAACAATTCGACGAATTCCCTCATGGTACAGTACAACTCCACGGACGGAGTAGAATTTGACCGATCATTGGTATGAGTGGCTCGGCAAGTGGATCCGATTCAGTTGGTAATTACACAGATGTGCTGTGTAGATCTAAGGTAAATCGGGCCTCGCCCAGATTGCTCGCTTTGCGGTGTTGGTTGTCTACTATCTTTTGAAAGGTCTGCTGTCATGTGGTTCGAGTTCTCACCGATATCTCCTTCCCGGGACAACAGCAGTATGTCCAGAGAAAGAGAGAGGAGGATCATGGCATCTAACGAGATTACCGCTGCCGCGCCTGTGCACCAGGCCGAAAAGAAGGATCCGGGGCTCGCTACTGCGAAGATTCGCAGCGGAGACTCACCGCAAAAGAGTGAAGCGGTGCCTAGCTATGATGACTTCAAACTGTCGGTAACGGGCCGTTTGATATTCTTCACGTTGGCCATGCTGACACTCATGGTGGCCTTGGATGGAACGTCGATTTCAGTGGCTTTACCCGTAAGTAGGTGATAGCGCTATCTCACGGATGACAGCTAACCGATTCACAGAAAATGGCCCAAGAGCTCGACGGATCCGCCATGGAAGCATTCTGGAGTGGAACTTCATTTCTTCTCTGTTCGACAGGTAGGCGGAGTCTGTATTTCGGTACCGGATTCAATCTGACAAAGCCAGTCTTCCAACCCAGTACAGCCACGTTATCGAACATATTCGGACGACGCCCACTGATAATCATATCCATTGCGTTCTTCTTTGTCGGAGCACTCGTGGCTGGGCTAGCAGGCAACTTTACTCAGATCCTCGTCGGCCGATGTATCCAGGGTGTGGGCGGAGGCGGGCTGGCGATGCTTTCCGAAGTAATCGTCACAGACTTGGTGCCGCTGAGATTACGTGGAAACTATTACGGTGTCCTCAGTGCGATGTACAGTCTGGGGTCAGTCCTAGGACCCATCGTGGGAGGGGGGTTTTCCGAAAAAGTGACCTGGGTATGTCACTGCCTGCGCTTCAGTACGAACCACCCCGTCTAACATAGCCAGCGATGGATCTTCTATATCAACTTCCCCTTCATCGGAATAAGCGCTGTATTCATCCTTTTCTTCTTCCGCCTCGCCACCCCAAAGCAATCTTTAAAGCAAAAGCTCCTCTGCATCGACTATATCGGAACCATCCTCTTCATCGCCAGTATCTCCTCCTTCCTAATCCCCCTCTCATGGGGCGGAGTAATGTACCCCTGGTCCTCGTGGCACACCCTTGTGCCTCTCCTAATCGGAGCAGTGGGACTCCTCATCTTCAGCGTATACGAGTGTCACATCCCCGAACCAATGATCCCGCATTCCATATTCCAAAACCGCAGCGCAGTAGTCGCCTTCACAGCCAGTAGTCTTCAAGGTTTTATCCTCTGGGGCGCTTTATACTATCTCCCACTGTACTACGAAGCAGTCCGTGAATTCTCCCCCATAACCACGGGCATCGCGCTTTTTCCCGAAACCTTCACCGTAGCCCCCTCAGCCATCGTCTGCGGCTTTATCATCACCATAACAGGTCGGTATCGCTGGGGTCTATGGGCAGGATGGTCGATCTCAACCATAGGATCTGGACTCCTCTGCCTCCTGAAAGTTCATACGAGCACCGTAGCGTGGATCTTCCTCAATATCCCTGGTGGACTGGGATTAGGTATCCTCACCGCCGCTATTGTCTGCACTGTGCAAGCCTCCGCTACGAACAAGAACCTGACGGTGGCTGTGGCCATGGTAGTTTTCTTCCGTGCATTCGGGCAAGCGATTGGTATCGCTGTAGGGGGAGTCATTTTTCAGAATCGGATGCATCAGAACCTCCACCGGTATCCGGAATTGGCACCGAGAGCTGCTGAGTTGAGCCAGGATGCTGCTGCCCTGGTGACTGTTATCAAGGGACTAGATGATGAAACAATGAAGGAGCATCTGAAGGAGGGGTATACGGATAGTTTGCGGATCATTTGGGCGAGTATGTGTGTTGTGTCGTTGATTGGGTTGGGTATGAGTACGTTGGTCGAGAAGTACGATTTGAATCGGACTCTAGTGCCGGATTTAGGGCTAGTAGAGGAGAGAAAGGAGGACGAAGAGGAGCGTCACGCCGGTGAGAAGTAGAATTGATTTTGACATGTACCGTAGTTCAGATAATATGTCAACCACGACGTACTCAAATCTATGTATGATCATTCATTGTTAAATACAGAAGGCCAACTCCTCGAAACATTCCCCATAACCGCCTCAAAGCTCCCACAAGACCCATTTGCCCAAGAGACCCCCGGCTCTGAATTCCGCACCTGCCATGATAACTCAAAATCCTGAATGGTCCCCTGAACCTCCGTCCGATTATACGTTCTCCCATTCGTCCTGTTCAGGTAGTCCAAGAAAATGGACCACCGAGGCACATAATACGAAGAGATAAGACCCGCCCACGCCTTAGACGCATAATCACTAATCTCCCCAGTGGGACCCCACAACGTGACCTGATTGCGAGCATTATACTCAAACACATTTTTAGACGCAGTGCTATTTCCCCACTTCCTAGCGCTTGAGATCCATGTTGAGAGAGAGAACTTCTCATCGCAAGATAGGACCTTGTCAATTGTCCTCAGAAACTCAAGTAGATCCTGGCCCTCTCTCTCAGTCTCCGCCTTCGTCCAGTTCTCCTTCTTCCAAGACGCAATAAGATCAGAATAAACCCTCACAAAAGCATTCCCCATAACCTGGCGCGTAACATCAACTAAATCAAACCGAAACGCGCGATTCTTCCAAAGCCCCGGCTCACCCTTTGTGGCATTCAAAAATAGACCCCAAACCCTCCTCAAGACCCCCGGATCATAGGTAATTGTAGTAGCAGTCGGATAATGCCCCGTCCTGCCAAGCAGCCCCTCAACGTCAGGACTAAGTTCAAAAATAGACTTAATAACGGCATTCGTCGTCAAATTCGTATTATTGTATAACGTTTTCCGCATCGTATCCCACGCCGTGTATAGCTCCCCAGGAATCGAATTATTCCCCGCATAACGACTAGTGACCCAATACCGGAAATAAACTCGTGTATCGATAGGCGTCCCCGACCACGCCTGATCAAGCAACAGATCATAAAGGATCTCATTCCCCTCCTGCCCCTCCATCGTAAGTCCGAACCCAACAAGTGAATCGGACTGATTCAGAGCTTGGATAGGGTTATGTGTGAGGTTCATAATCTGCCCGTATAGACCCATATTACCACCGAAATCGTGCAGTTGGCACCAGATCCAGGGTTTCCCGAAATAGGATTTCGTTCGTTGCCACTGTGGCTGGGACTCGGAGTAGAGGTCTAGGATTAGCATGTCGGTGTTGTTCTCGACTCCGTCTAGGTATGCGGATATACGGGTGAGGTTCCAGAAGTCGCGGTTGTTGTAGAAGAGCCATCCTTGCATTAGCCATACCGATGCTGGATTGGCTTTTTTCAGGCTCTGCCATGTAGCATATGATAGGTTCCGGAGGTATCCTGAGTTCCCGGAGGAGGGGTTGATTTCGTTGAATTGGTCGAGGGCGTATACGTGAGTGATGTTTCCGAAGGCACGCATCTGTTTGTGTACAATACTCTTCTGTAAGTCGCCAAATGTTTTGTCTAATGGACTCAAGAAGGAAACTTCTGTGAGATTAGTTGCAAACCCCGACCACTGCGCCCCATTCATAATGCTAGCCTGCGGCCGGACACGCTGTAGGGCAGACGGTACAAACCCCGAAAAGGCGGGAAGAACGGGCGTCATGCCCAGGTCCACAATCCGTTTTACGATCTTCTTCTGGAGGTCGAATTGGGCCTCGAACCAGGGGACCGTCAGTGGGCCGTTACCCCAAGAACCTTGAATATTACCCATTCGGTTCCAGGCCTGGAAGGCAGGTCCAGTGAAGAATGGAAGAATCTCGGAGTCGGCGAGTCCGATATCGCGGAGGGAATCAAGGAGGACTTTTTCGTAGCCGGTCCAGGCGAGGATGAGATTTACGCCTCTTAGAGCGGCCCAGTCGAGTTCAAGTTCCCAGTCTTTCCAGGTCCAGAAGGGGGTTGTGTAGGAGAATGTGACTGTGTAATCATTATGAGCATGGATCTGAACGTTTCTACTTGGGTTGTATATAGTTCTGAGTTGAAAGGCCCATACCTGTGTTGAGATGGTATCGCCATGGAACAATACTCCCGCCTTTCAGCGGCGCGTTCAGTTTGGGAAGGACCTTAGGGGCAGTATGTAGACGACTACCGATGAACCAGTATATGTCCACGTGGGCGATATCACTTAAGTATCGATGGAGACTAAAGAAATTAGCTGGATGTTGCGAGGAAAGGATGGGCAGTATCGGGATACAGTACATACCCTGCGGCAAGTGCACTTAGGGAGCTACCCTCGACGTGAACTGTGCCATTGGCGAGCGTCGAGACCGTGTAGATATCGTTAAGATTCTTGTCCGTACTGACATTGAAATGTGTTTCGGTTAAAGAAAACGCGAAATTGTCAACATGATTAGGAAGCCTCCTGCTGATAAGATCAACGATACCTTGTGTGGACTGACGTCGGAACGTCGCGCAAGAATTGAGAAGAAAAATTCCGACTAGCAAAAACAGTTGAAGAAAAGGGAACCGCATTATCTAGTTTGAATTATCAACGGATCTCTGAACACTTCATTTCTATGTTGTGTGACGGCGGTCGATTTGTACGCCTCCGGCTTCTTCGGAACGCCTCAAGTATTTGGCAGTATCACGAGCCTTTCCAAGCGGTCAGAGTTCTGTAGAGGAAGAAAAAGCACAAAGCTAGAAAATACTAAATACCCAAGGTTGTGCTAAATATGAATAGAAAACAAACACCGCCCACCCAGAAGTTGTGAAGGTAAGTGATTTAACCAGGACTTCGTCGCTTCGCATTCACACACGCACCGCGGCGGAGACGACATAGTCGGGGAAAACGCACACAATATCCCTTGCTAGCCGACTTACACACTCATAGGAATACCTTATATTTATCATCTATTGGCAATGTGGAAATACATTGACGTAAGAGATGCCAATAAGCGAGAAAGATAAGCATAAAGCTTATAGACCACCATGACGTCTTCTATCCGCATGAATACTTGGGTCGTAGATCCTTACGGTGACTCAATCAAGCCCCCAAAGTGAAATGAAAACTTTATAATAACTTGCTACACGCTAACATGCCATCAATCAATTACCCAATGTACTCCACCAACTCCTTCCAAACCTCATCCTCCGCCAAAGCCCGAATCTCACTCTCATGCAGACAAACCAATGCCTCCATACCCTCTCCATCGAGTACCGGCCCAATATACGACGAACAAGGCAAAGGTCCAAACGTCGGTCGCCTCATTAACCCGGGCTTACCCAACGGCCCGAAATCAGGGACTTTAACATGGGCTACAGACGAGCAGGAAAAGTCCGTCTGCGGATTAAACGACCCGCCGTAGGCAATGTCCGACTTATCCGGTTCATTAGCGATGAAGGTGACGTAGCTGCGAAGAGCATATTCGTTGCTGATCTCAAGGACCGCCTTGCGGAGGAGTGAGGCGAGTCGGGACAAGGAGCTGTCAATGATGTCTTGGAAAGTTAGCCGGGTATTGCTGATCCGGACCATGTGGCCTAGGTATGCGGGCGAGAGTTTCATAACGCGGCGGAAGTCCACGGCTCGGCTGAGCCTGGAGATTGCGGTTGGTGTTTGGAGCTTTTTTAGTCGGACGGCGGTTACACGTTGCCAGCAGAAGGCGGTTATCGCGTCGTTTAGCGAGAGGGTGGTTGTAGAGGATTCAAACTCTTCTGGCTTGCTATCTGCCATATCTTGTATCTTCTTGACTGATGCGACTGGGAAACGATAGTATCGCCATCTAAAGGGGGCTAGAAGCTCCGGTGGAGGGGGAGCCTTGATGATGACGGGTGGTTTCAGTTCGCTGTGGTCAAGGAGAGGCTCATCCGGTCCGAGTAGCGCAATCAAGGAGCGACGGTCACGATTCCCCTCGTCTATCTGGCACTGCGGGATATGTTCACCCCTTAAAGCTGTTGCTAACAGGTTCAAAATCTGAAAGATACCCGTGCCGTCGATAATATTGTGTTGTGCAGCCAGATCTAGAAGGAGGCCACCACGGATGATATTCGCCTGAAATTCCAGAACAGGAGCTGGGTCATCTTGTGTTTCCTCATAGCTTTCTGGGAAGCCCTTGCGGCGACTTAAAATATATCCAGGCAACATCGTCGATGGCCCATGGGCGGCGCAAATTTCGTCGTAGGAAGCGCATAATGTAGAGCGATCTTCAACGCGAACGAAGAAATGATCTGGAGATTCCCATTTCTCACAGCTTGCGATTTTGAATGTGCCTGAGGTTTGCGAGCCACTGCCTTCATTGATGACCTTGCCAGCAAGGAAGGGTAATGCCTTCATCACTTGGCGAACGGCGCATTCAATATCCCGAATAGCAGCGTCGCGCTTATCATCAGAGACCGAGAAACAGATCAAAATATGACTGTAACTTTTCAGAATTGGCAGTTGGCCTATGACATCCTGGACATGCTCAAAGATAGCCATGGTGTATGGTTCCGGTGCTGGTTGTACCCGACCCAAGGCGCAAATCGATGTGAGGAAAATAGACTCGAAAGAAGGTCCACGACTAAAGACAACTACCGCAACGTGCGTATCAGACCAGTTCTACATAATGGGACATTTGTTTGCTTTTGTAAACAAAGGTAGAGGTATATGTTGGGTCGCTTTCCACCGTTCTACAGCAACTCCCATTGACCAAGAAAGCCCGAGCCGATGAAAACTCCGATGTGTACTGATGATTACTGCCATTGATGCTAGCCTTCCTTTCTGCCATGATTTTTGGCATTTTCTTCTTTATGACTTTCGAGTAGGTGTCGAGCGCAGGGTATCCCATATATATGAGATAGTGTTATAGCTTGCCATCACGAAGTCCAGGTTATGACCACTTCAAAATATGCCCAGTGGCAGTAAGCCCTTCAACAAGGAGCACTGCAATTTTCGCGCCAATCTCGCTCCTTAGAAGTCCGTGCTTAGCTAACGGGCAACACGTACCAGAGTAAGAGATTAATTTGTCCCGATGAGTTGGCGGAAAGGGGTTGATTCACGACAGTTGTTAGTGACTTGCTCAATTACGAGCCGCTGAAGAAACTTGGCATCCATTTGCCCAATCAGGGAGGATTGAAGCAGTGATGATTACTCAGGGATCCCTGGAGTAAGCTATCGGCCTTCAAATGGAAATGATTGGAGATAGATTCCTCCGTCAAGTCACGGTGCCTGCTCACAGATGAGGTTGGCAAGAATTAGAAAACACGGAGATAGGGGATGTAGCACGCCCCCTGAATCTAGATCTTAGAAATACTTGCTGTTTGTCTCCGGAGGGACTCGCCACGCAGAAGTTACACATGTACCTCCGATGTTCTTATACGGTTCCTCGATCCCAGCCTCACGAAATTGGGGAGCAAATATTGTCAGCTCTACGTACCGCTACCAAGGGTACTTGTCAACTTGCCAAGCACTGAGGGCCAGAGTTTCGCATGATAAAATGTCACAATTTCACTAACGTCGTGCCCACCAGGGACTGCTGAGCGGCTGCGAAACACGCTCTAGGGAACACGAATGGTTACGCATCGGGCGGCAATGTGCAAGGTGTCTAACACGATGAGTATGTGAGCCTATAGGGTAGCGAGTAACGAATTTAAGTCGCTGAAGCCTTGGTGAGTTCACCTTAAGAAGTTTGTGTACGGACATGTGGGACACAGAGATGGAGAATCTCTCACGAAGTCATGGCTCGATAAATCTAGATTCGTGATTCATGAGTATGTGCGACAGGAAATTGGCTAGAACCGGAAATGCCATTCTTCTATTGTGCGGATAGATCGATTTATCCCTTATGCCTATAGTTCTGGCTGCCGGTGGCCTGCGCTACAACATTCGAATAGTGCCTATTCGAGTTAGCCTGTGAGATATTTAGACATGACTTGTGTGGATCAAAATGGCATACCTGAGAGAGGTCAACAATGGGGGATTCGCCTGGTAGATCAAGTGTTCAATTCAAAAGATAGGTGAAGCCCATTATAATAAGCCGTAGTAATAGCTTTAAGACCGACGAATCAATTTCTGAGCATGGCGGTAATTGGTGTCGCCGTCCAGGGTAACGGTCTAGGAGTCCCATGCCTAATGGAGAGTTTGGGCTAGTCGATCAGAACCCAGTCAGATGGCGACCTCATTTAGTGGAGTTGAAGCACCCTGGCGAAAGGTTCTCCTGCAGAAAAGTTACCCACTGTTTTCCTATATTGGCTCTAGTGCTTTCCCTCCCTACTACAGCCAAGAGGCAGTTTCTCTGCTGCCAGCAGGGGCCCGTGGATTGATAGCGCGGGCCATTCAGCGCCCTTGGTAGGAGGGAGTGTCACCAGTCAGTTTTCAAATCCAGCTGGTAGGCGGTGCGACCGTTGATTGCATCCTCACTTGCCTTGGAAGAGTTGTGGCATTAACCTGGGTTGTCTGAAAGAAGGGATTCAGTATCGTGGATCACGATGCAGATGCAATGCCTGGGACGGATTAAGATCATTGTGCAAGACAGGAGGGATATGGGTTTGGCGTGGGTGCATTACAGTTGAGTTTAATAGGGATCAACCAGACAGACTAAATGATGAGACATACCCTGGCTTCCGTTGCTTCTGCCCATGTTGTTGATCGGTCCATTCATCCGATAGGGCCAGTCATCCTTCACACACGAATGTCAGCAGATCGCAGCGAGGTGCCTCGCAACCCTCAAACTCGGTCTCTATACGCGAAAGGCACCATAGACAGAGTTGAGTTCACCACATTTGGGATCGCACAGCAGGCAGAATCTCGCCTTACTTGAATGAACCATCCCCAAACATAGGATTAACGATATCGATATAAGTACACATAAATGTCATGAACTTTTGACTAGAAAATGGTATCCACGCCTACCATTTCCCGCCAACGGCCCGGCTCTGCCTGCGAAGAATGTCGACGGCGTAAGGTACGGTGCGATCGGCGACGTCCTCAGTGCCAGGTGTGCTTTGAGACGGGCATCGAATGTAAAATAAGTACAACCAGGCTCCCCAGAGGCCCCCGAAAAGGACAGCTGCGGACTCTACGAACGCGAATCGGTAAGTTTTACTCGACCACGACGAAGGTTTGTGCTCACGTTGGCAAGCTGCCCTTGAACGCTGCTTAGCCGATCAGCACCCAGGGATCAATCATCAAATGGCAGGTTTGTTTGATGGCTCTGGAGTTGAGTGTGACTCTGAAGACGACCCTCTCCGAGACATGCCTGTCTTGCCTGAAGCACTTCCAGACATATTCTCCGAGGACCAGCACATTGTACCCCAATCGCCAAGGTCTCCCGAGCCTCAGCCTCGAGCAAGCGGCCTGGTCTCCGATCTGATGCGAGCAGACCTGTAAGGCATCATATGGGAAGCCTAGTAAATTTTGGAATTGACTAACCGCTACAGAGACCAACTATACTTTGATCGTGTACATTCTTTTGCTCCTATTCTCCAGCGCTGGCGATACCACATTTGGGCAAAACAGCCCAAAAAGAGCGAAGCTCAGGTTTGTCTACAGTTTGCGATGTGGACAGTGGCCGCGTCTCTGTCAGCTCACTTCCAGTCTCTCCGAGACACGCTTTACCAGGAGACGCGCCGGGCGCTGGATGCTATGGACCTCAAACGCCCCACTGGTGGGATAATATCAATTGAACAAGCTCAGGCATGGGTCCTGGTTTCTATTTACGAGTACATGCAGCTGTCGCCTCAGCAAGCGTGGATGAGCGCCGGAAGGTGTTGCCGTCTGGTCTTGGGTATGCGGTTGTATGAGATAGATGATCCTAATAGTCCACTAACGATGGCTCGGGATCATGAACCGGGCTTGGTAGACTGGACCGGGCTGGAGGAGCAACGTCGAACATTTTGGATGGCTTATTCGTTGGACCGGTTCATTAGCTTCCACAACGCGCTGCCGTATACACTTAACGAACAGTTGGTGTGTTCCCCCCCCCCCAAAAAAAGACAAATAATCAATCACCACTAATGTAATCAGATTGCGACTAGACTGCCTGCATCGGAAGAGGACTTTCAGGCGGGTCACCCAACGATGACCCGATTCCTGCCAGAGGTTATGACGAGAGGCGTAAATAATGACGTTTCCATTGGCCTATCGTCATTTAGTGAATGCATCATTCTAGCCACCATATGTGGACGGGCGCTGTCACACCGACAAAAGGTGACTATTGAGCAGATAAATGGGGATTTTGTCGATGAATTCTGGACTCGCCACCAATGGTTGCACGAAATGCTCAACCATCGGATCCAGGTGCTCTCCACATCAACACAGGTGGATCCGATGCTCATTTTCGCGACCATTGTGGCACAGACACTGGTTCTCTTCCTACATAGTGTGCTAGAGTCAATAACATGGAAGACAGGCGAGCATCTGTTGGGCATTCTCGAGTACGAGCGATTGTGTGTCATGGCAGCACATGAAGTTGTCAACCTTGTAAAGTTGCAGGGCCAACTTGGATATTTTAAGGTACTATATCCTTGCCAACCATGGAAAGCAGAGGTATTGACAGTCTAGGTGCACCCCCTGACTCCGATCCCGATAATGATGTGCACTGAATTCTTCACGACACATGCATATCTCGACAGTTCATTCGACATCATGTTACAGGAGCTCCTCGAGTGCCTTCAGGACTTAGACCGAGTAAAGAATCCGAGCCAGAGTCCAGGTTTAACTGGTTAATGTACAGGTGACAAGCGTACCTGGCCTTTTGAGCTGTCAGGTTGAATGGGTTCATGGAACCCAGGACACATGAAATGGCTAGTTGTGTGGTGGAAAACATAATATTGGATAATCAAAGCACGACGTAATCTCACTATGATGCCCCAAAGGTATCCTTTCACCATATAAGTACTTGCTCTTCATATTGAGATTTAGACGGCAGTGCAATGTAGAATGAATTGCGGAAAGAGATACCCAGCCTACCATATACGAGAACATGTACTGCCGCCATTGGTTCGGAGGGAAAGGGTAGCGCCTCACGTCTCCATGCAGCATACTTTTCTACCACCAAAATTCGCTGTAAAGCACCAAGTGGAGGCAGCGTAGGTATGACAGCAAGGCAGCTGCCAGTGGTCCAGAGGCTGATTGTGCATCTTCTTTGTTTGAGCCTAGAGAGGGGTCAGCCATCCCGAGTAGATATGCCGACAACAAACTCCGCCCGTAACGGTCCGGAGCAAAAGCAATATTAATACACTTACAGCCAAAAGCTACATCAAATAGGACACCACGACAGTATCTTCGCAAGTGTCAGTTGGTCACTGTTAGGCTTGTGGGTTGAGTGGCTTGACGCGTGGCAGCAACAAGGACAAGGACTCATTACGTATACAGCGCTTTTCCTTCCCATCTTTCTTTTTCCTCTCCAAGGCCATCCAGGTAGACATGACAAGCAATCTGATACCTCCTCCCGGGGGTAAGACAGTCCTCGTCTTCGGCTGCCAATGCCTCTCGTTCAACGCCGATGACTTCCATCGGCTTCGGGCTACGGTCATCGATTCCCCGGAGTATGATTGGGTTCAAGATGTACTATCAGAGCTCCCAATGTACTATCGAATAGCAGCCACTAGATATCTCCCGAAAATAAGGAAAATCCCGGGTACACAGCAGCTCCGTGATCTACGCGAATGGTTCCGCACTGGCGAAGTGCCTAGTGACAGATTTCCATTGCCATATATACAGCTTGCGCCGATATTAATGATAGTTCATTTCACGCAATATTGGCAGTATATTAATCTGAAAAATCTGTTATCCCTCAACGAGGGCAATCGACCCTCGAAAGAAAGCCCAGTGATTGAAATTGTAGGCTTTTGTATTGGGTTCCTGAGTGCCGCTGTTACCTCTGCTGCTGGTAGCCAAGAACAATTTTGTGAGTATGCTGCTGTTGCTCTCCGGTTAGCAACCCTGATGGGCGCTCTTGGCGATGCGCAGGAAAAGGAAGAGGTATACACGTCACTCGCGGTGGTATGGAAGGCTCCAGGCCTAGAGAAAGAGCTACCAAGGTTGCTAGAAGGATTTCCCGAAGTACGTTTACCTCTTTCTTGTTTTTTTAAAGTTTGAAAGCAAAGCAGTTAACAAAGTAGTCTTATCTCACGGTGCGATTCGACACCAACCGCGCCACCATAATGACTCCCCGTCGGACTCTCAATCAGCTACAGCAGGCCCTGCAATCAGCCGGACTCGGCGCTACTCAAGTCGATTTCAACGGCCGTTACCACTGGTCAGGGAATGAAGACACACTGCACGCCCTGTTCGAGATGTGCGATGCAGATGCGACCCTTCAGCTACCTGATATTTCCCAATTGGTGGTTCCTGTCCGTCCTAATATTACTACGGACCCTGCACGTAATGGGCCCCTCCACGAGCTAGTACTACGATCAATCCTAGCACAGCAGTGTCAGTGGCTTCATACGTTCTCCGGAGTCTACCAGGCTCATCTGAAAGATACTCAGTCACTAGTTGTTGAATTCGGACCGGAGCGATGCATCCCTCCCACGTTTATGCGCAACCTTGGCGGGCGAGTGGTGCATTTCGCCGACCTCAATCTGAACCCACTCTGCCGGATTTCACCTCTGCACGGTACGCCACGAACCTACGATAGCGATATTGCTGTAGTTGGAATGGCTTGCCGTGTAGCCGGTGCAGACGACCTAGAAGAATTCTGGCAGCTATTATGCTCAGGCAAGTCACAGCATCAAGAAATGCCTTTGGAGCGATACCGTGATTATGAGACACCTTGGAGGCCGAGCACTATCCGACCGTGGTTTGGGAATTTTGTCCGGGACATAGACGCCTTCGATCACAAGTTTTTTAAGAAGGTGCCGAGGGAGGCTATGTCTCAGGATCCCCAGCAGCGGTTGCTTTTGCAGGTCGCATACCAAGCGTTGGAGCAGTCAGGGTATTTCCATCGGCCCAGGGTCAACAGGAATATCGGCTGCTATATTGCTTCATGCACAGTTGACTATGAACACAACGTCAACTGTCACCCGGCCTCTGCATACGCCGCAACTGGTTTACTCCGAAGCTTCATGGCTGGTAAGCTGAGTCACTATTTCGGCTGGCGGGGCCCTGCATTCTGTATTGATAGCGCCTGTTCTGGGTCCGCCGTTGCTCTCCATCAAGCGTGCCAGGCTATCCTTCGTGGAGAGTGTACAGCCGCACTCGTAGGTGGCGCTAATGCAATCATGAGTCCTGTGGCGTATGACAATCTTGCAGGAGCTTCATTTATAAGCCCAACAGGTCCTTGTAAGCCTTTTGATGCCAAAGCAGATGGCTATTGTCGTGGAGAGGGGTTTGCAGCAATCTTTATCAAGAGGATGTCAGATGCTTTGGCAGATGGTGACTCTATCCTGGGAACGCTCGCTTCGACGGCTATTGAGCAGAACAATAATTGCACGCCAATAGTGGTCCCTGATGCTGCTTCTCTTGCTGGTCTATTTACCAAGGTGACCAAAAGGGCTCACCTCAATCCTCAGGATATATCAGTTGTTGAGGCTCACGGAACTGGCACGCAGGTTGGTGATCCCGCAGAATATGCCAGCATTAGGCAAGTTCTCGGTGGCTCACGGCGCACTGCCCCACTAGCTCTCGGATCAGTCAAGGGACTGGTTGGACATACTGAAGGCGTATCCGGCCTCATTGCACTGGTCAAAATCCTGTTAATGATCAGCGAGGGCAAAATTCCCCCACAGCCAAACTTCGATACCCTCAACCCACATATAAAGATGACGTCAGATGATCATATAGAAATTACGACGTCTCTTAAACCTTGGAAGACAGCTTTCCGCGCGGCTCTAATCAACAATTACGGTGCATCAGGGTCCAACGCGTCCATAGTCGTCACGGAGGCTCCGACCGGTGCCAGAAACAATGTGTCGTATCCTATCCATGTCTCTGACTTCCCCCTTCCGATTCGGCTATGCGCTTCAGATGAGGGCCGGCTACGCGACTACGCTCAGCGACTGCGCCGATTTCTCAGTCGCCGGGTTATCTCTGAGCAGCACGCTGCATCATTGGCGAGCCTCTCCTTTAATCTCTGTCGCCAGTCCAATCCAACGCTAGATTCACAATCATCTTTCAGGTGCCGTTCCGTAGCGGAACTAGACGCCGAACTCAGTCGCATAATCGATGGTGACGGAAACAATGTTTTCAAACTCAAGAAGCCCACGCCCCCGGTTGTGATGTGTTTCGGTGGTCAGGTATCTACTTTTGTCGGATTGGATCGCACAGTGTATGACTCCATCTCACTTCTTCGGCATCATCTGGATAAATGCGACTCCCTGCTGCAGCTGTTGGGTTATAACAGTATATATCCCAGTATTTTTCAGCGCAGCCCTATCGCCAACCATGTCCAGTTGCAGACACAGCTATTTGCTTTGCAATATTCCTGTGCGCAGTGTTGGATTGATTCGGGGCTGGACGTCGCCTCTGTTGTGGGGCATAGCTTCGGCGAGCTAACCGCGCTATGCATATCAGGCGTGTTATCCTTACGTGACGCAATACTCCTTATCGCTCGTCGTGCAGCTCTCATTCGCGACAACTGGGGAGCGGACAGTGGTAGCATGATTGCCGTTGAGGGAGACAAGGGGGACGTTCAGCGCCTGCTAGATCATTCACATCGCGCCGGCCCTAACGATACCGATCCAGTGACCATTGCCTGCTTCAATGGTCCGAACAGCTTCACGCTAGCTGGTACTACAGCAGCGATTGATGCCGTGCGGACTACCTTAAAGGGTCCATCCTTTTCCAGACTCAAGGCAAAAAGGTTGTCTGTGACGAATGCTTTTCATTCAAGCTTGATTGATCCTTTAATGCCCGCTCTCAACAATGTGACGCAAGGCTTGAGTCTCAAACAGTCAGTCATACACATCGAGCGAGCGACGGAGCATCCGACAACAGGCACACCCCCGTCCACCATAGTCGCGGAACATCTTCGTCAGCCAGTTTATTTCCAACAGGCAGTACAGCGACTAGCCGATAAGCATGGTTCCTGTGTCTGGCTCGAGGCCGGTTCAAGCTCGACTATTACCTTGATGGCTAGCAGGGCTCTTGCGTCCTCGTCGGGTCATCATTTTCAGGCACTCAGCATCACGAGTGATACTGGCATTCAAGGCGTAACTGATGCCACAATCAATCTCTGGAAAGCAGGCGTACCAGTGGCTTTCTGGGGTCACCATACCCGGCAGTCAAGAGAATACGCGCCGATATTCCTTCCGCCGTACCAGTTCGAAAAAAGCCGGCATTGGTTGGAAAACAGGATTTGTCCTGCTTCTCCTCAAACAGCACGCGACACAACCGCCGTTGAGCTACGCCCGTTCTCTTTTGTCGGATACCAAGACAGGCAGCAGCGAGTCGCCAGATTTAGCATTAACATCTCGCACCCAGAATACCAGGAGTCTATCATGGGGCATGTGGTTTCGCGTACCGCACCCGTGGCGCCCGCGTCTCTTATGCTTGACTATGCTATTGAAGCATTACGAAGTCTGCCGGATGGCAAAGGTAAAATACCCCAGGTCCAGGACGTTACGAGCGATGCACCGCTATGTCTAGACCCCTCCCGAGACCTCTGGATCGACTTGCACGCACAGGATACTAAGAAACATGTATGGGACTTAAAGTACCTAAGCGAACACCCGGGGAGGGGGCAGCGCTCACGAGTCCTTCATTGTTCTGCACGTCTTATTATATTTGCGCCGGACGACATGCAGCTACACAGCGAGTTCGCCAGGTACAGCCGCTTGGTTAATCACCGCCAATGCAGAGATCTCTTGAGAGACCCCGATGTGGATGATGTCCTCCAGGGTCAGAATGTCTATCGCGTTTTCGCTGAGATTGTTGACTACTCTGAGCCCTATCGCGGCGTGCGGAAACTCGTCGGAAAGGGTAACGAGTCCGCTGGCAGTGTAGTCAAAAGGTACACCAGTCGGACATGGGCCGATACATATCTATGTGATTCATTTAGTCAGGTCGGGGGATTCTGGGTCAACTGCATGACCGATCGGTCAGCCTCCGAGATTTACCTAGCCAGTGGCATGGAACGGTGGATGCGGACTCCGAAGTACGCTGATACAGTCACCCCTCGACCAGAGACATGGGACATTTTAGCAAAACATGAGCGAGGGGATGGTTGTTATACCAGTGACATATTTGTGTTTGATCCGACGACGGGAGACCTTGTAGAGCTTTTCTTGGGAATGAAGTATGGCCGTGTCCAAAAGACTACTTTCTCTAAGGTCTTAAGCAGTTTTGTGCCAGGATGCGCCGCCACTCTTCCGTCCCAGGACGTTGAGTTGGAGCCAACAGCCTCGCACCCCAACCTTACAGCCACAAAGACTTCGAAACTAAATGCGAAGTCGGGCAGTGACCTCGTGAATCGAGTAAAAGCGGTCGTGGCAAATTTGTGTGCTATGGATCCCAGCGAGATAAATGATGATGGTAATATGGCAGACGCAGGCGTTGACTCGCTCATGGCGATGGAACTTGCGCGGGAGATGGAGGTGACATTTCACTGTACACTGCCTGCCACGGAGCTCATGGAGGCCGATACATTTCGTGATTTGGTGAACTGTGTGAAGGCTGCCATCGGTGAATGCGATGCTCATGAAAAACAGGATGGCAGTACGAATTTGGGGGAGGTGGGTTTCGAAGAGAGCAACCCAAATACGGATCATGATCCTGCTCCGTCTGAATCAGTTACCCGGGTTACATCGAATCCCCATAACTACCAGCTGCCCCAACAAACCATCCTGGAAGCCTTCGGGGAGACAAAGGCCCTTACCGACCAATTCTTGGCCGACAACCAGTGCAGTGGCCGTATACATGTTTTCGCCCCGTTGCAAACCCAGCTGTGTGTGAACTTAACTCTAGAGGCGTTCGAGCAACTCGGCTGCTCCATCCGCACCGCATCAGCAGGCCAAAGACTTGATCGTATACCATTCGATTCCCAACATGCAGAGTTGGTCGATTACCTCTACAAGAGACTTGAAGAAGCGAGGCTTGTCGACCTAGATGGCACCATGGCTATCCGCACGGCCATTGCAGCACCCAGAAAATCCAGCGCCTCCATTCTAGAGGAGATTGAACGAGCCTTCCCCGAGTACGCAGGGGCTAGCAAACTGGCCTTCTATACTGGAAGCAAACTGGCATCCGTGTTGCGCGGCGATCAAGACGGTCTCCAGCTGATTTTCGGCACCAAGGAAGGTCAAGGACTCGTATCGTGGATGTATGGTGACGAGCCACACAATGTTGTTGGGTACATGCAGATGTTGGACTTCATTAAGCGACTCGTACAGAAACTTACAATAGCGGGGATGGAGCGAGGCGTTCTGAGAATCCTGGAAATGGGGGCGGGCACCGGTGGTGGCACAAAACGGTTCCTACCAGTTCTGGCAAAACTTGACATCTCGGTGGAATATACTTTCACCGACATCTCACCCGCATTCCTTGCTCAAGCCAGAAAGCGTTTCAAGGAATATCCTTTCGTAAAATACCGTGTCCACGACATTGAAAAACCCCCTGCTGATGACCTTGTCGGCACACAACACATCATTATAGCCAGCAACGCCGTTCACGCGACATCCAACCTACAAGAGTCAACACGGAATATGCGAAAGGCTCTAAGGCCAGATGGAGTTGTCATGATGTTGGAAATGACTCGACCAGCGTTCGCAGTTGATATCGTGTTTGGTCTCTTCCGCGGCTGGTGGGTCTTCAACGACAGCCGCAACCATGCCATTACCAACGAACGGCGGTGGGAGGCAGATCTGCATGCGGTTGGGTACGGCCATGTGGACTGGACGGACGGCCATTCACCCGAGGTCAGTGTGCAGAGAGTCATCTTTGCCACCGCTTCTGGAATACAAAATGAACGCTTGGCACTGGGTAAACCCATAGGCACAGCGCATCCCACAGCGAGAGTAGATGATATCACTAGGGGAAAAGCCGCGGATGGGTATATAAGACGTAACGTTGACGGTTTTAGGGCACCTAAATCTTCCAATTGTGACTTCAAGGAAGACGGGCAGGTTGTGTTAATAACTGGAGCAACTGGTAGCCTAGGGAGCCATGTCGCGGCACATCTCGCTCAACAGCAGTGCGTGAAGGAAATAATCTGCCTAAACCGAGCCACTCACCATGAGGAGCCATCCCGGCGACAGGAATTAGCGTTTGAAAAACGCGGGATTTCTTTGCAAGCTGACGAGATGGCTAAATTTACCGTCTTGGGAGCAACTGCGTCGGACGCTAAGTTGGGCCTTTCGTCAGGGCAATACGCTTTGCTTGAGGCAACCGTGACACACATTGTTCACAACGCGTGGCCGATGAACGGAGCTTTGGCATTGCCGAGCTTCGAGTCGCAGTTCGGTGTGATGCGTAACCTGGTTGACCTTGCCCACGACATTGCGAGTGCACGTCCGGCAGATTCGCTGGTTAGCTTTCAGTTAGTTTCTTCCATCAGCACCGTTGGGCATTATCCGCTAGTCACCGACCAGACGGTGGTACCGGAAGATGCAACCGATATCGAATATGTATTATCGAATGGATACGGGGAGGCCAAGTTTGTCTGCGAGCAAATCCTGGAACAAACTCTCCAGCTATATCCGAATCGATTCCGTGCTATGGTCATTCGCGCGGGTCAGATCGCTGGCTCATCTCGCAGCGGATACTGGAATGTTGCGGAACACCTCCCGTCCATGATTAAGTCCGCCCAGACACTGAAGTGTCTTCCGGACTTTCAAGGAAATCTCTCCTGGACTCCCGTTGATGACGTCGCCGCCACTCTGGTGGAACTGCTTCTCGCCAACCACACCCCATACCCAGTGTACCATATTGATAATCCTGTCCGCCAACCCTGGCGAACGATGATCTCCATCCTGGCGAATCATCTAGGTATTCCCATGGCTAACATTGTTCCTTTCCCGGAATGGATCCAGCGGGTCCGAAGCTTTCCGGGATCGAGAGAAGATAACCCGGCAATCGTGATGGTCGACTGGTTGGAGGAGAATTTTGAGCGGATGTCATGTGGGGGAATTATCTTGGATACGCGGCGAGCGAGGGAGCATTCCTCGACGTTAGCGAAGGTCGGGCCAGTCACTGAGGAGATCACTCGGCGGTATGTAGAAAGCTGGAGGCAGTGTGGGTTTCTGCATTGAGCGTCTTCTACATTTTGGGTACCATGTTAGAATAGTTCCTGCATTTCATGGGTCTGAGGACAAGAATGATGACTCAGGATGCTTGATATACCTATCTAGGAGACTAGCTGAGAAGAAGACTAAATACTCTATGGGATGCTAAACCAGTACTGCCTAGCATATGAGACGCCTTAGATATCAACAATGGGACTTACGGAGCCATAGAAGGGGTAACACGTACCAAGCCTTAAAATAGGACAAATACAGATACTGCTTCCTCAAAACAACTAGCTCGGGCCGCCACTGTCTCCATCGGGTACTATATTGCAAGGTGGAATAAGGCAAAAGCCCATCACAAGGTCCTGAAATAAATAACGGAGTTAATGGTATCGAAAACGGATTGGAGGCACTTGCCGTTCAGAATGATCAGTCAAACCAAAGCGAGGAAGTGCAGCATGCTAGCGATGATTCTGAACTAAGATGCAGTCTATTGTTCTCTTTTATGAAGCTTAACAATTTAGATAATTAATCTCTTTTGGCGCCGCGACTTGGAAGAAGGTCAGATAGTCCTCGTTTGTAAATGGATAATGGCGGACTCCAGAATTTGCAACTTTTAAAGCTAAACGCGAGTCTGATTTGCTGGATCATTTGCGTAACACTCATATCAAGGAGCTATTTTGTTCCGATACAGCTGACTTTCAGTCCTAGCTGGCTGATCAAGGAGATGTACTCTATGGTAGTACTTGGTTAGCTTGTGCACTCTTTAAATCGAACTGGTGCGCTAGACCATTTGTTACGTACATAAGAACCGATGCTCAATGTCAATCTAAGGCAAAACATGATAAAACCTATTGATGTAGACGAAAACCTCCTTCAAAGGATATTGTGCTGCTGCGGAGAGTCAAAATCTATATAAAAACCGCCGTTCGACCACCATCTAGGACAATCATCTCCCCATTCAAATACCCTCCGGACCAGCTCGCCATCCACATTATCGTACCGGCAATATCCACATCGTCTCCAGCCCTGGTGAGAGGAATGAAATCCGTCGTAAATGACCCGTCCGATATCCCGCGTCCGGGTACGCCTTTCTTCTCGAATAAGTGCTTTGCCATCTCGCTGTAGAACAGGCCCGGGGCGATTCCATTAACGCGGATCTGGTACGGGGCGAGATTAGCGGCAAAGGACTTAACCAGGTTCAATAGAGCAGCTTTAGAGAATGAGTATGCCAGTCCCGCAGGGCGATTCACTAATGCTGCTATCGAACTGGTCACAATGACCTGAGGATGAGGAGCCGCAAGTTCATTCTGAACCGGTTTGGGGCGTCGCTTATTGGCCTCATCAAGTAGTGGGAGGAAGGCTAGAATAGTGTACTGTGTGCCGGTGACGTTCACGTTGAAGGTATTTGAGAACTCATTCATCGAATAACCCCAGTGGTGGTCCCGGAATTCGGCCAGTGTCGGGGGTGAACCATCTGCTTTGGGCGGTATGTGAGCAGATGGACCACTGGTGCCGCTATTGGCAAAGAGGAGATCAATGTGCGTGGTTTGATCGGCCACGGTCCGGTAGGCATTTTCTAGGGATTCTTGAGAGGTGATGTCTGCGACGAGGGGAATGATCGAGTGGTTGGTAGCTTGAGACGCTGTTTCATGGAGCGGTTCTTCACGACGTCCAAGAATGAATACTTTAGCAGCGTGATTGGCATCGAGTGCAAGGGCGATAGTGCGTCCAAGGCCTGTCACTGTTATTAAAGGATCTTGGAGCGCAGAAATGTCACTTACCTGTCCCGCCGCCTGTGATGACGGCGACAATGCCCTTTACGGAGAATAGATTGGAGGCGTCGAGGGACATAGTGAGGTACTGCCAAAGACAATCGGTCGGTGGTGTGAGGTAAAGAGCTTGATGTATACACAGAAGAAAGTAGCACTTGGTACAAGCTTTAAATGGTGGGGTCGCCGTATGCGAGCCTCCAGGTGGTACAGCGAATGTATTATATCACATCGAGATCGTTGCCTAGACAACGGCCATGTGGAACCAGAAGATCGGCACTTGCAATGAGGTCAGGGACAGCGTGAATCGTTCCAATAATATAGATGGCGTCAGTTTGGAAAACATTCTCAAAGGGGCTCGCAGTGGTGAGAAATTAGTCCGATGCATGGAAGGAGCGCCGAACATGGGCCAGCTACAAGATATACAGACGTATTCTAGATACAATAGCAGCCTCGGGCTTGAGCCAGATTGGCCTAAGCACAGAGTAAGGTACGTACAGAACACATATGATGAGGGAGTGCCGGTTGACTCATTATTTTGATTCATCACTGCCAGTTATGTGCGGGAAAAAACGGTACTATTATTGTGGGAGATCATAGTCCAACCTCTAAATATGC
Organism: Aspergillus leporis; assembly: GCA_009176345.1. Lineage (NCBI taxonomy): Eukaryota > Fungi > Ascomycota > Eurotiomycetes > Eurotiales > Aspergillaceae > Aspergillus > Aspergillus leporis. The sequence continues at coordinate 20,659 of ML732274.1, read as the reverse complement.
TAGTATACATACGCGAATCTGTACAGTTCAAGAGCAGACTCTGATGCTTTGTTGGATATCCTATACTGCAAGGCTAAACCAACCGCCAAGTGGAGGTTTCGGCTGAGAAATTGCTGCTAACAGGTTATGGGCCTGTTAGCTTAAGAGACCAAGTACCTAACTCTCGCTTCTCCCTGCGCTGCGTTTGCCAACCTATCCGGTGGAGCCAGAAGCCATGCTGCATATAGTCTTGTGCAACCCTAGCGGGGTAAAGCAACGTCCTTCCTTATGACAAGATTGTCAGCGTTTTTTGTTTTAAGCCAAAGCCATATTAAAGTAGACAGATAAAGACTAATAAATCAAAGTAGGTTAGCAAGCCAATTCATACGGTGCCTAGAGAGGAAGAAGAGTGCCAAGATGCAGAGTTAGTGGATTACATGTGGAAAACGTTATAATCTGAAAGTAACTCTCATTTCAATCTTGATTGACCAATCATAAAAGGGGGGAGAAAGTTCAAGGAAAGGACTTATACGAATCTTCATGAAGTAGGGGGTAGGAAAGAAAGGACCATGAGGATATAGATCTTTAGCTAAGATTATAAAGAAACTTCGCGGAATTGTAATTGCTGGCAGGCTAGGTCATACGGGGAGCTCCTACAGGATGATGAGACCTCCCAGCGGTAGTGAATTTTATGTTAAGAGCAGGTCTCCAGTCTTTTAAGAAGTGAGGAACTAGTATAATATACCTATATCATGAATACAGTGACAAAATGTGACCATCATGATTAGGGCACACTCTCCCCAAAGTAGAAAGAGCATCGGGTCAACGACTGCTCCCACTTCCATTTAGTTCTTCTTCCTCTTCTTGTTTTTCTTCTTCTTCTTCACTCTACCCTTTCCTTACCGTTAAGTTACCCATCACTTCAAGGTCACTGTCAAATGCGAAATGAAGCTACTTTTGCTCGTACTACTCACTTCCCTTGTTATTGCTACTTCTCATTCTTCTTCCACTGCAGCATGCGCCAAGGTCCATATAATCTCAGCTCGGCAGAGTACCTCCTGGCCAGGAGAAGGTCGCATGAAAGACCTATCCAACTTGATCAAACAACAAGTTCCATGTTCTGACTCGGAAGCTCTCGAATATCCGGCATACGGCGATATCTGGCGATATAGAGCATCGGTGTTCGCGGGCGATAAGGCTATGCTAAGCGCGATTGCCACCTACTCCTCACGTTGCCCCGATTCAAAATTTGTGCTGCTTGGCTATTCTCAGGTGAGCTCCAGAGACATGGGTGGCTCAACGCGTCCTAACGAGGAGCAGGGAGCACATCTTATCGGAGATACCCTTTGCGGCTCGGTAGTGGAAATGAGCTTTCCGGTTGTTCTTCCCATCCACCATCAACTAGGCGCCAAGAGTGAGTGAGGCCTTTTAACTACCACGCATGGGGCAATGTGCCTAGACAAGGCTAACGGGCTTACAGTTGTAGCCGCTATCTCAATGGGAGATCCCACTTACGTCCCGTGCCTTCCATACGATTTTGGGACGAGCAAGAAGAAAGGGGTACGTTGTGTTTTTTCTGAATTGCAATTCGCCAAACTCTCTAACTTAACTTTGATTGCCAGTTGTTTGCCCGGATCAACAACACCGTGTGCAGCCAGTACGACTCTATCCGGCGGTCATATTGCGATGAGGGCGATAAATACTGCGCTTCGGGTTTCAGGTTTGGGGTCCATAGGAAATACATGAAGAAGTATAAAGAAGATGCTATGCAATTCGTGCTTTCGAAGATCAATGGAGCGCAAAATAAAACGGATCAATGGATGGATGATAAATGTGGGTGAGTTCCTTTTGCTGTCGCTCTTATCTTCGGAATGACGATAGTTCTCAAGCCCATTGGGAGATTGAAACCAAGGTTAAGTATCCTTAAATGTCGCAAGAAGTCCTGATTCGAACTAGCTTAATGGAAATTATTATCAAACAGCTCAACAAGTGAGGAAACAAAGGAAATTTAGTGGCGCGTCCCTTGGGTCTCTTATCGTCCATGATGTACATCATTAATGATATGCACCAGTTTGTTAATTAACTAGTGAGTGGACCAGTTATACGTCTTGCTGACTCAGCTATGTATGCACTCATACGGCCACTCAGGACTCATAACCCACGGATCGACCTCATGGGGCCTTGAGCTCTTATCTTATCAACAGGTACTTGAGTAAAAATAGCGACTATCATTTTCTCCTTTTCCGTAAACACCACCACTATATGCACAACAACTGACAGAATGCCGCAATGTCCACACCCCAACCCATCAAACGAAAGCCTCTCGCCTTTCTGTCGCCTCAAGAAACAGGAGTTCTCCGGCCCGTAACATCTACACCAACACTACGACCAACAACCAGCAGCGGAAACCTGTCCACTACAGCTCTAGCTCCAGCTTCAGCTCCAACTCTAAGGCCAACAACCTCCGGTGGAAAAGCATATCCATCGCCGAGCTATACAACTCCATATTCAGCTCCACCTCCAATACCAAGTCCTACTCCGTCTACGACACGCCTCCGCCCACCCCTCCAAACAACCACTTCAACACCGAACCTCCGCGCTCACAAAAGCAACCCGAATATCCGCAATTGCCCATCCGCACCCCCGCGCTCCGCAACTTCCCACCCCAACTCCCCCACAACAGCCTCACAAGGAAACGCCCTCCAAAAAGCCTATGGCGAAGTCTCCCACTTCCTCGGCGGCCTAATCGCCCACCCAACAGAATCAACCCGCCACTACACAATCCTCCGACACTCCCATGGCATAGTCTTTTACCGCGGCAGCACGACCTCCATCGCTATATCCACCTTCTCCGACACACCCCTCCCACCGGACCGATCATACTGGCTACAAAGTCGAGGATGGACGGGCAAAACAGGGATGAAAGCGAAGGCACTCTTGCGACTAACAGACGACTGGCTGGACGTTACGCCGTCGTTTGCGCTGCGAAAAGGTCAAGTTGACACAGCTGATGAAAGAGCTTGGCAAAGAGATATAGGGAAATTCCGGAAGAAGGCACCGTCGAAATTACTGAGTCACAAATTGCGGGAGACGATAGTAGCAAGAATCCCCGTCGAAGCCGGGGACGGGTATTTCCAACTGAACCTGTGCGAGCGCGGAAAGAAAAAAGTACTTTGTTCAAGCCCCGTCTTCAGAGTCCTAAGTACCTCGCTAGACCCCAGCTCACTACGCGGAGCAAGTCTAACCACCATGCCCCTCGAAGTCGGCGCAATGGTTCTCGGCATGTACGCGCAGACAGCAGCACAAGCAGTCCTGAACCCAGCAACAGCGAAGATCACAAACCGACTGGACGCAATCAAACCAGGGCTCGCAAAGCAAGCAGCAGCCGAAAAAGCGTTTTCGCTAAGCGGAATGCAAGAACGGCTCGCTCGCAACGGCAATAATGACCAAGGCAACAGGCAAGAGTACCAACAAGCCGCATCATTAGAAGAGGGCCCGCAACACCCATTCCCAATGGACTTTAAAGCCCGCATTCAAGCTCCGGCCACAAGTGATTGTGATCCACTCGAGATATCCCGGTACACGCTCATCAAAGTCCCAGATATCGTCCTGGACAAATTACGCGGCTACTACCTCGCCTGGGCCCGTTTCGACCTCCCATCGAACACACCACCAAAATCACCTACACACCTGGCAAATCCTCCCTACGAACCGGCATACAACCCCCAGCCTTCACCATACTACTCCCAAAACCCACAAACCCCATACCACCACCACCATCCACGATCCGCGATATCCCCAGACCAACCAAACCCGACAGCTCACCCGACAACCCACCGGCCAAACCAACCCCGAAAAACACCCTGGTACCCAACAATCCTCACCATCAACCCTCTAAACCCAACGACGCAAACAAACCTAACCCTCACGCGCGCCCTAGCAACCCCGAAAACAACAACCCTCCGCTTCATCACGGACCCCCTCATCCCGCCCATCCCTCAACCCAAACTCCAAATCCGAGTAATGTGCTTCCTACGTCCCGACATCCCCCTCCCGGCTCCAATCGCAATGGCAGAAAGAGACCTTCTAGCGGCCCGAGAAGCAGCGGCTGAAGCGGAGATATTGGCGGACGCGTGTGATGCGAGTTATGCGGAGGTTTTACTTGGGCATCCTGCCTGGGGACCTGATGTTTCTCTCGGGGATGAGAGGCAGGGTGGGTGGGTTGATAGGACGAGGGGAGGAGTTGAGGGGGCCTGGATGCGGGGTGAGAAGATGATTGAGAGGGTACCGCTTCATTGGATTGGGGTTCGGTCTGCGACGGCGGGGGTGAGGGATCGGGAGGTTGAGGTTAATGGGTTTTATATTGTGCGGTAGTGGACTTTGGATGGATGAGGCTTTTGTGTATTATACTGGACTGTATTATAGTATGTTGTGGATAACTGTATGTATAGTAGGTTTGGCCTATTTAGGTAGATAGTGTATAATACCTAGTATGATATGTATGATAGGTACAATCAGGGTAATGAAGCCTCAACGCCCCATCCAACATGTCGTACATACTCGCTAGGACTCGTCTTCCATCTGTTTATCATCGCGTTGATGCCAGCATCAAGTTGGACTTCTGCTGCATCAAGCTGCGAAACCAGATCATGAGCAAGCTGGACCTTCAGCACCCCATAGAGGGAAGTATGGTCATCCCCAGGCCCATCACCCAGTAGCAAGGCGCATGACCTTATCTCAGCACCTTTGGGGCTCTTCATCACTTGGTGAACGTAGTCGAAGTCCGACAACAATGCTGGATCCTCCACACATCTCTTAACGAGCTCCAGAACACGACGCACGAATTCCTCATCCGGCTTCTCCAGAGACGGGTTCACCTTCGGCGATGGCAGAAGGGAAACCTGCAATTTCAACCATGATGGCAACAACACGGGCTGCCTATCCGGGCTACACAGCCAGTCCTCGGTTCGGAGGGACTCTACATCAGCGACGATCCGCTCCATGATTTCCCGATACAATATCTGATTCCGCTTCTCATGTTCTGAGCTCCAATAGCCACTGCTGCGTCCTCGAAGAGCTCTTAATGCCCCCGTGACCATGTCCGTCGAGACAACTATCTTGTTGAATTCAGATGCAAGCTTGATCGGGGTTCTGATCATGATTGTAGCACGCTCAAGGTATTCCTTCGCTACCTTTTCCATCGTCAGACCATTCGGGATTGCCAAATCCACGCCTTCGAAAAGTATATTCTCTATTTGAGCAAATGGCCGCGAACCTCGACGAATGCCCATATACTGAATCCAATGCTGTCCTGCGTTTGTCTGTCGAAATTCGGGTTCCTGCCGCGCGATTGTTTCGGTGACCTTGTTCAGCTAGGGCTGACGGAGGTAGGATAATGCATAGCTGCGATGTCGATGGAGGAAGGAGTCTGGAAGGTACTCCGCCCATACCTTTAAAATCTCGTTGAGAATCTGCAAATTGAACGGCCCAAAGTCGATGTCATCGAGCAAAACCGTATCAGTGATCTGAAAACGGCCGAGGAAAGATTTCATCCACCGGTTGTGCTGGCGCGCTGATTCATCCACCAGTGGGAGCAGTATATTCTGTACATATCTTGCTCTGTGTTGCCTAGGAAGCTTGTCGCATGCAGTCTTGACGAAGAGATCGAGGACAGGACGATCCGCTACCGATGAGACGCTTGGAAGTTTACCGCCGCCCTCCCCTTGCATCCAGTCGGCTTCAGTTAAGATATGCGTTTCATTGGGCCCTGCTGCGGGCGATGAAAGAGAGGCGAGGGCACGATATATGAGTTTTGTGTCAAACGCTCTGTCGAAGAGGTGCAGAACAGAAGTTACAACTCGTGCACGGACATCGATGTGGTGACATGCCCTGAATAGATCCTCTAGAAGGGATACGGCCATTGTGGTCGGGATAAAATTGGCTTGGGCAAGAATTTCTGCAAACAATTTAACCGTTGTAATCTTTACAAAGTGCTTCGACTGGTTTGCTGCTTCGGCTATATCTGTCATGTCTCGATTGCTCGGCCTCTTATTCTGTTCAAGACCTTCGTGGATAAAGGTCGACAACCGTGCAACCATATCTTTAGCCTGGTCTGGCTGAAGCCGCCTACCAAGGCTTATCCACTTTAATGCTCGAAAGTACGAAGAAGCGTCAGGGAGCTGCCGAAGGAAACGGAGTACAACGTCGACAGCCAACCCCGGTCGATCGGAAGACGATAGCAGCGCTATTAAATTGATCGCATGCCCCATGAGCCCTCAATATGATGTAGATGCTGGAGTAAGGTTTTCAACTGTATTCAGCATAGATGTCGCTAATTCTTGGAGTAGCCTTGCCGGGGCTGCCTTAACAGCTTTCTTCAAAGCCTGTTTAGCGCTCCAACCGGCATAGGAGACTTTTCTTGCAGCAGTCACAAAGCGGTCATGCAAAGACATAAATGGATATCTCTGGGAAGCTGCGTTGGGGAAAGGACGAGTGCCAATTCCATTCTGGCCGTCAAGAGTATTCAGATAAAGAACAGAAGAGATGATAACTGCCTCCTGACATTCCAAAACAGGTTTCTCAAATGCGGAGAGGGCTTTACGATCCAGTGACCATATCTGCAGGGGATTGTTGTTAGCGTTTCCTTGCGACACTGTCACTTTATTACCCCTGGGTATCCCGCTCTCCATCCGACAATAAAGCAATGTTACAATTATTTCCTCTGACTCTCCTTCTTTTTCATAATGTTCAATCTGAGGGTCCCACACGAATGCGTCATTGGATCCCATGTCTTGGTCAAGAAACGAGCTATTTGATGCTGTAGGGACCTGAGTTCCATCTATGACCGTCGCGGCCTCCGGCACCCCTAATGTCTTGGCCAAACCGCAAAGCCATCGTCGACAAAAGTGCACCTGTCCAATATGATGTTGGTATTCCGTCTCATAGTTCTTCAACTCAGAATCATAGTAAAGAAAGAGCCTTATGAGGTTTGGCTTCTTTTCTTTTGCATCACCCCCCATATACGATTTGATTGCGAAACTCAAGCTATCAACAAGCTCTTCGGTGGACGCAACATCTGGTTTAGATGTCAATGTGTCGGAAAGTGGGGCCATAGCGACGCTCTCGACCCTTCTTCCTACGTACGGCGCAACATCCTTGTATTTCAGAGCAAAATATGCCCATCGTGTGTTTGGAAGAAGATACTGGATAGGAAGACCTTTGGGCCAGCCCTGTCCAAGGTGGCTAACGGCAGGGTTTTTCTTGAGGCGTATCTCTTGCCAGAGCTCGTCTCGTCTCTCAGCAAGTTTATCCGTGAATGCAACCTCAAATTCCGTTGGTTGTGCCGGACATCCTAGACCTGCTAATACGCCCTCTGGCCCCTGCACCCAATTATCTGGTAGTTCTCCAGAGTTCGCCACATGCTCGTATTCCAGGAGTGTTGAGGTAATGGATTGTAACAGCAAATTTGCAAGCTCTGCCTCGTTTCCTAGTTGATGTTGATACTGCTTCAATCCACTCATTCGCTTTTCAACTATCTCACACAAGAATGAGCGCAGTCGGTTCATGTATTGTCTTGAATTCTGTGGCTCTCGAAGCGCAAGGATGATGATCTCCAAAATATTATTCAATGTTTTGTTTGCATTTTGCACAAGGTGGTGTAGCTGGGATAAGGACATCGGCGCGCGGGAGGGAGCAATGTCTACACCTGCGATAAGAGTAGCAGCACCAGGTGCTAAGATCTTATCCGCCATTAGATCCGGAAAGACGAGCTAGACGCGTTAGCTAGTGACATATAAGCGGGGGTCTGACATACAGGATCGCGCAAGAATCTCCGAGTCCAGTGTACCACTGATTGGTATACGTCCAATGACGAGGTCGTAATGGCTGCGTCAACGGCTGCTCCTGCCCATTCAGATCTCTTCCCAGGCTCCTTTCCCTGCCTTGCCCGTTCCTGCATATCCATGATGACTAGAGTCGTCAGCGTGTATCCCGGGAATTAGAATATGTTCGTACCTTTGCGGGAGAACAGAAGATCGTCTGTGCTCGTGGTCCGCGCCTCCTGTCCAATTTGCAGAAGGCACTGTTGGGTCCAGCTGAGGCTAGTCGAGTCTGCAGGTGTAGGCACAAACTCTTTGCGTCTATGAATGGCCAGCATTCTGTCAAACAAACGCTTTGAATCAAGATCAGGCAGCGCTCGTAAAATCTGAAAGTGCCATACTGGGACGAGTTTCATTTCTCTCTCGGATGGGGGGAACGCGTCGATATCAAATTTCAGGTATTCCGAATGTTGGCAGATCAGCCGAATAAACGGAAGTCTACCAGGTAATGCGATTTGTTGGAGCATCTTGGCGTCTATCATAGGGCCATTGCGTTTCAAATCAGATTTTGGGTTGAAGGTCTGACGGATTAATTCGACCAGTAATGACTCTAAGACATGCTCATCACTCTTGGTCGGTCGAGATTGATAATGGCTACGTGTGAACCTGCCTATGGTCGACTGGGCACCGATACCAGTCCTACCGCATCGAGCTTAAAAGATACAATAAATAACTATTTATTAGGACAACACCATATAGTATGTCCCATAGTATTGCAGCCACTGCAGTGTGGTGGAGCTCGCTGTCGAGGCGCTGGTGTAGGCTCATTAAGCTACTCATTAAGCTGCTTGTCAAGCTACTCAACACGATCGCGACCTTTCTAGATATTTAAAATAATATTACTTTCTAGAGTAGCTTGTCTTCTTGTTTTTTTCTTCTTCTTGCACTTATTTTTAGCTCGTAGAGCTGCAATTTCTTGTTAAAGAATTAGGTTCATATTTATTGCCATCTGGGCAGCCTTCTTAAGATGTTAAATATAAGATATTAGACTGCTAGAGAGCCTTCTTCTTGTACTAAGACTTTTTTGTAGACTGCGGACCTTGTGGTCTAGCTGGCGAGGATTCTGAGAAGTCTAGAAAGCAGAGGAAATAGAGCCTTCAACTAAACTTGATAATGATGGTGTACAGAGTTGAAAAGTAATCTTTGAAAGAACCCACTCTCTATTTAGTGGTTTAAGCCCAGCGCCTGCAACGGTTTTGTGTATATTCTCTGTAGTAAACGCCTTCTTGCGTGTATCTAGGTATAGAGACAGGAAGTCTTCCTTGTTAATATAATTATTACCAGCTTCCATCCTCCCCTCAAGCAGCTTGCCATACGCGTGTTTAAGTGGGCCAAATACACCAACATCAAGCAGTTGTAGAAGTTGAGAAGTATGAGTAGGTATATAAAGATAGATTATTACATGCTCCTTATAAAAAATATCAAAATCTGCAGTCAAATGGCTGCTATGGCCATCAAGGATAAGCAGCCGCTTTGCGCCTGTCATATAACACTTAGACATTGGCTTAAAGACTGTCTTTAGCCAGTGAAGGCCTATTGTATCTATTATCCAGCCATTTTCACTAGTTGTAATCCACTAGGTTAAAGAAAGCTTAGATTCTTAATACCAAGTAGCTTATTAATTAACTTGATTAAGTATAATAATTAATAGTATAGAAACTCTCTTAGAACTTATAGATTTAATAATTATAATCTATTTACAATTCCCCTGGATATCTCTACAAGGCTGTTTACTGTGTTCTACAACAGTAATCACCTTTGCAGTAGAACAGAGTCCCATTGCAAAGCCAGTTTCATCAAAATTCCAAATATCATCCTCATGAATACCATGCTCTTGAATGGTTGCATGTACCAACTCAAACCATGAAATTATAACCCTCGGGTCCTCTTGCTTTGCATGTTGATATGTAATCCTTTAGTTATATCTTGTCCACAGCTAAGAATGGCGCTTAATAATCTAGAAACCCAGTTAGGCCCAAGGATTACTATAGAATTACAAAGATGTTCACGGAGTGATATTTGAGCCATTACACGCAGGAATTCTGGCTAGATAGAAAACCCTCGCTTGTCTGTATCTAGTAATCACTTGATAAGAACTTCCTCTTCAATATGAGTTAACCTATGGCCATTTGCGCGTGTTTCTGCGCGTGCTTTGATGCCATGAAGCCGCTCCCGAAGTGTGCTTTCAGCCACTGCAAAGACCTTAGCAGCATAGTTTCTTGATTTGATTTGACCCTTTTTATAAGCAGAAATGGCCATTTGAAGCCTGTTTTCTTTCGAAGGAGGCATTTTTAATACTGTAGTATTGCGATAAAATGATGTGTTGAATTGATGAAGTGGTTGAGCGGGTGAGAATTCGCGGCTCGGTGGTTGATTACGTTAACTAGTTACCTGCCTGCTTGCCTGAAAATGTCGAGTTGCGCGGAAAAACATATGTCCACTAATTGAAATTAAAATAGACTACTTACGCACGTGGATCCATTTCAACGGATGAGCCGAAAAGGGGGACCACTTTTCTTACTACTTTATCTACCACTCCAGACTCCAGATAAGCTGGATGGGTCCGGTGGGTCAACCATATCGTACCAATTCACAAACGTAATACTATGTACTGTTGTCTTATCAATGTTGCATTTGATTACATTGGTATCACTTAGAGTGGAAATGCTAATTACAAAGGTCACCAAGGATTTAAACTTACTTTCGTAAGTGGACATGCGACCCGTAACTGGCATACCGAAATGAAAAGAGTCAAGAAGTTGATAAATTATTCAATAATCGCCATCAACTTCCTTCCCCACGTATCCGTCGGCCGGGGTGGCTTCTCCGCCGCCAAAATCTCCTGCAAACCAGTTTGCATATCCACTTCCTCTGGTTTCCACGCCCAGGGATCGCGCCAGAAAAGAACGCGATGGCCGAAGTACAAGGCCAAGAACGCGGGGACGCCAATGTACGCAGTGAAGAAGTTGGACGCGGACCATTCCGACGGGAAGAAACAGGTGAAACCGTTGATCAGGGTCAGGAAAATAGCACCACCCATGCCAATGTACATGCCATACGGTTGCATCACGGACCGGTAGGGCTTCTCGATCCCTTGGACCTGGATGGCTTTGTTCCACCGGATGTAAATGATACCACAGCAGGTCCAGCTGATGAAGCCCGAGGTGTTGGTGAAGTTGATCAGCCAGTTGAAGACGGTGTAGCTGCCGCTGCCGACGGCGAGGTAGGCGAGGAAGAGGAAGAGGGAAGAGACCCCGACGGCGTAATAGGGGACACCCCAACGGTTGCAGGCCTTGAACACGCTGGGCGCATTACCAGAGACAGCGAGACCGTAGAGGGAACGCGAAGACATGTAGAGGAAGGAGTTACCCGCGGACCAAGCGGAGGTGAGGATGGCCGCATTGACGATGTGGCTCAGGACGGGGATGCCGGCGTTGGTAATGGCTACGACGAAGGGGGAGGATGAGGCATCATTGCCGTTGCCATTGACTAGCTGGGAGGCGTTTGAAGGGCAGATAACACCGATCGCGAGTGAGCCAAGCAAGTAGAAGAAGACCAGTCGGTAGATGTACCGCCGCGCGACTTTGGGAATGTTGCGTCGTGGGGATTCCATTTCACCACCGCTGATGACCACCAGCTCGGGGGCGAAAAGAAACGCAATTGCGCTCTTGACAATGCATTGCAGAAGACCAACAAAGCGACCGCGATCGCCACCGACCAGGTATGTATTCATTGCGCTGGGGTCTTTCCAGTAGTGGAAGCCGAGACGCTGACGGTTCGGACCGCCGCCCCAGAAGAGGATGAAGGAGAGGATCAGAAGGCCGATGAGGGTGATAATCTTGATTGAGGCGAACCAAAACTCGCTCTCACCGTAGGCACCGACCGGGAGGAAGTTGAGCACTAGAATGACCACCAGCATAATAGTAATCCACACCGCGATATGGACACTGTTCGGCCAGTACTCGATGACCATGGACGCGGCGACAATCTCGTAGGCGGCCAGGATAGCTAGAGAGTACCAGTACAGATATCCCATGGCAAAACCCAAACTCCGCGAGACGTAGCGAAAGCCATGATAGCTCATTGTGCCACCGTGGACAGGCAAGTAAGCACCGACCTCGGCGATTCCGGTGACGAGGGCGTAGATCAGTGCGGAGATGAATATGTAGCCCAAAAGAAGAGATAATGGGCCTCCGATTTTGAGAGCCTGACCCGAACCCACGAACAAACCGGTGCCGATTGTGCCTCCCAACGCCATCAGTTGTACATGTCGAGTCTTGAGGCCCCGCTGGGTGTTCATGTACCTCTCATCCAGCAGGTCCGCCTCGACCATCGCTTGGATGGTGCCCGTCTTGACATCAGCGGATTCAGGGTCATGGGCATAAGCAGTCGCGGGGGCGACCGTCGGTTTTTCGCTGGGCGCCATATTGTGCGGTTGTTCACAGGAACGGAAAGGAATTGAGGCACGAGTGCTCAGTGACAAAAGATGAGGCCACCCGGGGGGGAACACCTCGGTTATAAAGTAACCAGGATGTTGCGGGCTAAAGGCGAAAAGTCATTCGGGCGCAGACTGTATTGTCTTATCTCCTCCAGATCTGGACAGGGGCGTTAGACCTCAAGCCATATTGGTCTTAGTCTTCTCTCAGCGGTTGGAAGAGCCAAGGATGAGCGGGAGTGTAGTCTAGTCCTAGTTTTGATAAGAAGCCAAATTGAGTGAAGAAGGGAATGGATGCGGGGAAATTGCCTTTTAGTCCGTCGTGTTTATGGGACGGTGATTGGATCTGGACTCTATAGTGGCTGGTTTTTGGGTTTACGCTTATCAGCGGCCTTGGACGCTACTCTTTTATTGTTTGTACGCTTCCGAGGTTACAATGCGCCCGGTGGCGTGGTTTCAATTGTCCTCTTGTTTGATTTTGCTTTTCATTTCATTATGTTATGTGACGGGGAGAGAAAAAAAAAAGTATATCAATAATCTACTGCAGGAGCACTCTCTCAGTAAATAGGTACTCGATACCGATAAAAGTCACGGGGTCAAGCATGCGATATCAACTACGGTACATACACTGAGTATAGATACACGCTACCCGTTTAGCCTTACCATCCTGCATGTTAATCCCTCGTCAGCCACTGGATCGAACTAAACTATACCATGACCCCGGATAGTTAAATCTTATTTGACCGGTCCGGACACCGGTCCGGAGACAAGTAGAAAACGTTATCAGTAAGGAGGTTATCCTGCGCACGCCAGGCTGAAGTATATCTGGGGAGTGACCCACGGACACCTCGCCTATGCGTAGACATGCATAAGTAGCTCGCTTCTGGAACGTTGCCCCTGTGCCATCTGAGGCTGTGGCGTACATACATACTTGCGATAGCGATAGCGGGCCGGTCGTACGATGCCGGTGCGTTGATAGGGGAGATATCCTCTAAACCTATGAGATGAACCTCAGGTTTCTTATCATCCTTTCAGCCGTTGTATGTAGATGATGTAGAGTTCAGAAATTTTATTCTCGAACAGGGATGAATAGACAATAAGCGAGCTCGCTAAACCAGTTAAAGCTAATAGACTATATCCATTGAATGTCATTTCGACGTATCAAATGCCGACTACAAGGAGGCTCCCCAAGAGCTTGGGAACTCGATATCAAACGCCGCAAGCAAGACATCGTTCGGGTCATGCATATTCGTCGAGTCCCCATCCGCTTATCTGATCCCAGTTCACAACCACCATCTGCCCGCCACGCTCTCGACCCTCTCGCGCAAACCGCCGAAGAAGTCGCATGTCCTGGTCAGTCAGGAAACAACTATCCAATCGCCGTTCCCATGCTGCTTGAGTGACAACCGGGCCTAGTTCATCGGCGATACCGGCTTCGTCAAGATTGCGCGCGTAGACTTGCTGCCCCTCCACCTCTCGAGAGAACAGCCAGACCGAGCTCACAACTGCATACCGGCGTTCTAGAAGCCAGATGATCGGCCAGGTGATCAGCCATAGCTGGAGAATAAGGCAGGTATAATACACGAAGTTGTTGTTGCGGGCGCGGTTGATCCAGTGGGGAGAGTAGACGGTGAACGAGCGGTTGGAGAAGGACGTAGAAATCTGGATATTACCCTGGTAGTTGATGGAACGAAGATGGGAGGTTAAAGTGGACTGGATAATGGAGGAGTTGAAGTTTTGGATAGAGCGGGTGAAGGTGAAGCTGCTCGGTTGATTAGAATGAGTAACGGCCTTGGAAATTCAGCGTCCAATGAAGATACATACGTTTTGACTGGAGATGGGTCCCGACAGAACCGCTCACACCAACCCATGAGGTCTGGTCCGACCTCATCCTCGACCAGTCCGACATTCTCAGGGTCTGTACCCTCTTCTAGTCTCACAGCTCTCTCCCTTGCGTGCCCCTTCCATCTGCGCGACCGACATCTCCCACCCCGGTACAGCTTCAGCCCGTCACCATCCCGCGCCACGTGCAACTGATGCCAGCCCTGATCACGATCCAGATCGCCCACCAGATAACCTGCCAAGTGGATCCGGAAATCAAAATCGACTACGGACTCGGTGCGATTCTCCTTGTGATTATTCCGGTCTGTTTGGTTTTCATTGTGCACTCCGCGAACACTCAGATACGGCTGGGGTGGAATGTGGGCCTCATGGATGATGAGACTGTGAAGGGCAGAAGGGTCATTGCTCAAAAAGGGTGACAGCGTGACGGAGGGTCGCTCGGGGGTTTCCAACCTGGCAGTGTGCTGGAGTTGACGGTCGGAAGCTGGAGATGTCTCTCTGAACGGACCCGCTAAGGGAAGCGGGTTATCCTCGGCGTTATGTAAGAGGGGTTGTGTCGAGACAGCCTGTTCGTAGGGAGGAGGGAGATCATTGGGATCGGGATGTGGTTGTAGTTTGCCCATCGCAAGACTGGAAGAATGCTACTCAATATAAATGATGTTCCTCTGAGGTCGCGAGTCAAGATCAAGATGCCCATCTGTATTTGGTCTGAAGTAAGGACGGCTGTCACGTCATGTGCTACGCGTTGCCTAGCTGGCCTGAATCTTGGCGTAAGGCATACTATGAGAATACCAAGAAAGGTCTAGGCCAGGACCGAAATATATTCGTCCATGCCATAAATATATATATATATAATCCCACACAGGGCAGCCATTGCCGTGACTGTAAATGACTTATCTCCAGCTTAAATGCTGCCAGAAATGCTTTTACTCGTCCTTTATTGTCTGCCATTTCGGTATGCTTTCTTGTATCTGAATTGTAATTAGGTCACAATTGACCACGATTAGATTTTTGGTAGAGTTGACGGCTCTAGGGTGGTATTTTTGAGAGTAACTAGTCACCCCATTCCTACTATTATGCAGGGAGACTTTGGGTGGATATGAAGTAAGTCCACGCCAAAGTACCACGGTTGCGGGTGAACGTACTGGAAGTTAGGAAACCGCTAGCCCTACCGGGGTTTACCGCCTGACGATCGGTTTCGCCCCCCTAGTACTACATCAAGTTTTTCAACCACATAGAAATGAAATTTTATAGTGAATGCCTAGTGTTCTAATTACATAGCGATAATGATTGTATAGCGCTTTTTCAGAGGTTCCGGAAGCGCTGTGGAAGCCGGATCTGCCTACCTTGACTGTTGACTGGGGGGGAGGGTGTACTAACTTTCTCAGGTGCTGGTTGCTTAGCAACTTGCTTCTTCTTGATAGGAGAACTTTTGGATGCCTTCTTAGTATTTCTGGTGTTTTGTATGTCATTTTGAAGTTGTTTAGCTGTTTTCTTTGTCATACGATCCTTCTTTCTCTGCTGTCTTTTTGTCTCTTCATGCTGAGCCCTAAGTTCCTTCTGAAAAGCTCTAATTCTTTGTTTCTTCTTCTCTAAACGTTGTTTTTCTTCCTTCGCACGCTGTCTATGAAGTTTATCTTCCTTTTTTGAGGCTTTAGCAAGCTCCTGAGTCTTCTTCTTCTCTAGCAGAAGATCCTGCGCTTGCTGGATTCTTCTAGGAGATAGAAGACTGCATACCCATTCTCAGGCGCTTGTAAGCCAAACTCCAGAGGTTTCCCTCGCTGCCTCTTCTTTTTCTCATTCAGAAGGGCCCTCTCGAGGCCCTGGCAGTGAAGTTTTAGCAGAATATTCTCTGTAGAGAGGTGGTGAATCGTGGCGCTGAGCTTCTTGGTGTTCTGGCCATAAACATCAGCAACAACTTTCTTAAGAAGCCTTTCAATGTCCCGCCAGTCCTCTGCCTGCAATACTGACTTAGAAGAGCCACTGGAGGAAGGTCTTTGGTTCTCCTTCTTTAAGAACTTGTTCAAAATCTGCTCTGGAACCCAGGGGTGTAAACCAGTCCATTTCCATGCATTTTCAATGTTTTCAAATGATAAAGAATTGCCCCAAGCAGGCTAAAAGAGTCTAAAGAAGTCTCTTTTAGGTATAGAGCTCAGGCCCTGGTAGTCATGCATAAAAGCTTCCAGTTGCTTGCTGTACGCCTGAGCGAGAGGTGAAAGGATCCCAACATCGAGAGGTTGAAGCGTATGAGTTGAGTGAGGCGGATAGGTCATTATATGGATCTTATTCTCTTCGCAGAACTTCGTAAACTTCATGGTGAGATGAGATCCATGGCTGTCAAGGATTAGAAGCCTCCAGCGCCTCCGAGCTTTGCCCTTCGTTTCTCTGTCAAAAATATCACGAAGCCATGCAAATCCGAGCTCGTCGTTGGTCCAAACTGGCCTGGATGAGGCAAAGAAGCATTTATGATCCTCTGCTTTAAAGTCCTGCAGCCAGGTATTCTGTATTTTCCCTGAGACTGCCTGGTAGATCAGGGATGGAGACAGCGAGCTCCCATCAGCGCAAATGCAGGTAATTGTTGTTATCCACCCTCTATTCCCATCCTGAAGTCTTTTCTTAAGGCTAGAATGCTCATAAGTCTGCTTGGAGAAGATCATTTTGCCATTTCCAACCATTCTGATCAGAAAACCTTTCTCATCCATGTTGTAGATATCCTCAGGTTGCAGTTCATATTCCTGGATCTTTCTGGCTAACAGCTCAAAGTATAAGGCATAATTAGCTGTTGAATCTGCTTGTTTTCTATTTGAATCAATTCCGCTGGTCCAGAGGAAGACTAGGTCTTTTTCATGCCTCTTGATAAAGTGCGCAGGCCAGTGGAATCCAGGCCTGGTTCCACAGATTTTAAAGGCGAAGTTCCGAAGCATCTCACTAGAGATATATAGACCACGTCCAGATAGCTTATTTATCTATTTTATAAGCTCCGATTCCTGCTGGTTGTTGAGCAATTGCTGTTCTTCGTACTGCCTCTGTTTGGTGCCCTGAACACCCTTGTGACGTCTCGACAGGGTTACTCGGTGCAATTAGATTTTCTTACAACAGAAGCATAATTATAGTAAATGCCAGGCTTGTATGGTCCTAATTCATCTATTGCTGCTTTAATTGTTCCCATATTCACTGAGTTGTGGTGCACTGGTGGTTTGAAAACAACAGGTTGTTTAGAAAGTCGGTGTACTAATCGATTGTCAGATGGCAACGATCGGCAGGCGGTAAAACACGGTAATTTAAAGTTACTCATCCGAAGTTATACCTACCCCGGCTTGCTTTGCCAGTCAAAAGATATTCTCTCTTTTCGACAACCCAATAAATTTGAAACCTGTATGGTCCACCGAACATTATAACGTACTTCTTTCCAAGAAAATCCCTAGATCCCTTGCTAAAGGGAATTAAAGATTCGGCTAGTACGTCATTTTAATCATGTGGTATCAGGGAAAACGGGCAGAGCGCTTCAAACCGCCTGCCATCCTGATACCAGGTCACCCATTTTGTCGCAATGCCTTTACACTGGTATATTCTGACGCGCAAGAATCGAGGCGTTATATGGTTGTTGTCGGAGAGGGCTCATGTTTCTGTCGACGTACGATTTCAAGATCATTCGGTTGTTAGATTGAAAGATTGATAGTGATAACAGTGTTAGTTTTTAACTCTGACTACTTATCATCCTTGGGTTTTATTACTTCTTGTTGGAAATAATATCATGTGATCCAACATCATGTGATGATATCATATTCTTCTTCATTCTATGCATGATCTATACAACTGTATCCATCCATTTCATCATTCCATTCCTTATGATCCATGAATTTCTATACGATTCTATGCAATTCCATTGCATAAACATGACGTTATATTGATCACACGATTTAGACATTAGGTCTATCATTATTCAACATAAATAGACCTACAATTCCCAGATATTCTAAAGATCAGATTGCTCTGATCAGGTTGTTCTGATTCAATTGCTCAGGTCAATTCACAGTCAATCTCACTATTCTTATCTATTTATCATATCTATCTAGTCAATCTATCTAGTCTTAAGGATCTTATTTGATCTTATCTTCTTGATCTTATGATTCTTATCTCTATCTCTATCTTCATCTTATCTTATTTTTTGATCAATAATTCCCCTGACTACATGCCTCTGGAAATCTAGATATATCTTACCTGTGATGACTGCTCATTCATAAATAGCTGTTCCACGATAGATAGCTAGATATGGTAGCATTTCCAACTAAATTCAACTATGGGAGGGGAAACTATCATACAAGGATTGTGTTGTGGGAAATAGACTTGCCTAGCCATGTGACATACAGGTCATCACACTACCCCCCCGATAGGAAATTTCTTGGACCTTAAGAAATGCAGTTTCCTGGTTAATCTATCTATCTTG
Source organism: Aspergillus leporis (assembly GCA_009176345.1). NCBI lineage: Eukaryota > Fungi > Ascomycota > Eurotiomycetes > Eurotiales > Aspergillaceae > Aspergillus > Aspergillus leporis. The sequence continues at coordinate 2,079 of ML732274.1, read as the reverse complement.
GCTATTTTATCTGTTGTATCTTTTTGGTAGATTTACTAATTATCTCTTTTTATACTAGTTTGCCATTATCTATGTGTTCTAATTCAAATTCCTCCCTTTCTGCGGCGCTCAACCATCGATCCAGACGAACCGGCGGGCCAGGCGCCTCAGGGTGCTGGGTATGGAAATTGTGGAGGCATACCAGACTATTCCTAAAGTTAGTGGCGGGATACCATTCAGGGTCGTCGTCGTGGCCGAGCCATTTAACTCTGTACTGCAGTTTGCTGTAGTGTAGCTATACAGCAATAATCTTCTCAACCTCCTATTTATCATGGCCGTCAATCTCAATTGCTTGCGGGGGATCTTTGTATTGACCAGGTAGTGGATCCGTTGCGGCCTTCCGCAGCTTGTCTAGACTAAACACTAGGTGTATCTTCATTGACGGGGGAAGATCTAGTCTGTAGGTATTCCCAATTTTTATAGTGATTCGGTATGGGCCTGCCTGTTAATCATCCAACTTCTTATTTGGACGAGTTGTGTTATACTTTTTTAATAGTAGATAGACCATATCTCCTATTGTAAAATCAACCTCTCAGCGATGCTTATCTACCTGGTTTTTCTAAGCCGTTTGAGCTTTTTCTATGGATTCGCGGGCATAGTTCCAAATGTCTTGCATTCTTTTCGCCTGCTTCGCTGCTGTATCCCGGTCAACTCGTCCCTGTGGAGTAGCAGCGGGTTCAGTGGCCTAATTGAATGATACCCGTGGTTCGTAGCCCTTCTCAATATATACTGGTGATAATCCTGTAGATTCAGACGGGAGAACCATCGCAGCATGGTTAATTAGTGGTAGTATCTTAATCTAGTTGTTTTAATAATAATCAATCAATAGTCTTAACCTCATCATAAGTAGTTGATTCATAATCTTGGTTTGACCATTGGTCTCTGGATGCCCTGCAGTTGACAGTTTCAGTTTGATACCAAGAATATGGCATAGTTCCGTCCAGAATTCTAATATAAATTAAGGACCTCGATCTGATACTATAGAGTCAGGGGCTCCATGATGTCTATAGACATGCTCTATAAACAACCTCGCCATATCTCTAGCCGTGACATCCTTATAGTAAGAAATAGAGATTAGTTTCTTTGATAATCTGTAGACAAAGACACATATATTATCATAGCTGCTCTGATCCTTTGGCATACTATAAAAATCCATAGATAAATGTTGCCATGGCCAATTAAATATTAATAGTAGCTATAGTAAACCTAATTTCTTATTTTTTAGATTTGCAGCCCTATGGTATTTCTTGTAATTTAAGATGTATTGTTCTATATCAGAGTTCCATCCCTGTTAATAAAATCTAGATTTAATAAGTTTCTTTATTTTTCTAATCTCCAGATGGACAATAGACCCCTGGTGATAGATCTTATTCATCAGCCTGCTGCGTAGGTCTTCGTACGGTGCTTTAATTAAAACAACTAATTAATTTTGGAAGATAAGAATATTGTTATTCTAGATCTCTTATTCGCCTGGCTTCTTAGACTTCGCGACTTTTTTCTGACCTTGTAGGGATTCAGCGTCCTAATTTGCTTGTTTAATCTTTTTTATAATTAATTCTTCTTCTAATTTAGCTTCTAACATGATAATTCTAATATCTTTACAGGTTGTTTTTTTTATTATCTTAAGTTAAAGAAGAATCTGTATCTAGAAATTATAATCTAGAGTTTTATTCTTATAAAATAGGATATTTGCAATAATATTAAACTTTCTAATATGATACTTAATTAGAAAGTAGAAGTGAGAGAGGAATTCTACTTAATAAGCTTGACACGCTGACAATTTTTTTATAGTTATGAAATATTCAAGGGCCCTATGATCTGTGAAGATTACAAACCTTTTATTTTATTATAAGTTTTGTAGTTCAGCTCGCCATTAGACATCTTCAGGGCCCACCAGTGGGCCCAACCCTTGGGCCCAAAACCCGACCCGACGTGGGCCCATGGCCCAACTTTCGGGCCCAAGCCCGACCCCTAGGCCCACGTCGGGCCCCCGATGGGCCCCCGACAAAGCCCATCTTTGCATAAAAGTAAGGTCTTGGC
>ML732273.1:0-109735 GCA_009176345.1 Aspergillus leporis | reverse complement strand
CTTGCAATCTCTATATGCGGTTGCAATATGCTAATAAACTCCTAGTGGCCATCTATAATAATACTACCTGCCACCTTAATCGCCACGATGTCGAGTTTAATACTTGCCTATCTAGTGACAAGGAGTACAGCAGCTACCTTGTCCAGTGCTAAGCATGGTAACCTCTCTTGCAAAAACAGTGCCCGGGTCTTGTACTCTTTGATTGTTTCTTCTCTATCCCCATTTCTCTCATTTATTTTTCTTTCTGCTGCGTAAGAGCCGCGTCTCCTCACTCTTCACTTGGAGATACAAAGCTTGCCCATTATGAAATTTCAGAGAGAGGTGCTTAGCCGTATCTCTTTTTTCACTCCAGCTCTGTCCAGGGGTAATCTACTATCTAAAATTGTTCCGCCAGTTTTACAGCTAGTCGCAGAAGATATCTTAGTGTGGTTTTGAGAGTGTAGAAGGCCAGCTACGTTGGATCTCATGATACTGTCCATATAGAATGAACATTCTTCACAAATTTACTACTATTCGTAAAATTTACGGTTGTCCTCATTTAAAAGTGGTTGGCTCAATAATATACTCGCACCAAGTTCTTGGTGGTAGGGCTGGCAAATAATCGACATGTGTTTGCAGATCAGCCCGATTTCGAAAATGACCGTAGCAATATCTGTATATCATCGCGAGGGTTGGCGGGCTATAGCACCGCATATACCTCCTGTTGGACCGTCCATGCTTGAGCTATTCATCTCCGAATCCTTGTTGACGGAGGCTGCTCCACATTGCCATGATCTACGGCAGCTCGTCGCTTCCCTGTACGAACATCATACTGTGATATGTAGTCCTCTAGTACCTCCATCGTGAGACCGGTGATCCTGTTCTCTAAATTATATGGTTTCTTCTTTTGTCCTACGAGAAGAAGACGCGTGTCAGTAGCCTCTTTAACCAGCTCTTCAAGTCTTGGAGATAATATCTGGTCATCTTTGATGATAAGGAAGTAATGATCCCTGGAGAGATTATTGATAGCCAGACGCATCGCCATATTATTATCGGTAAAGAACTTATAGTATTCCCTTGAATTGAAGAGGAAGAACACAACTAGATTAGGAGCTCCTAGCTGATATTAGATTAGAAGTATCTGGCCAGCTGTATAATAACGTATGGTGATTGGCGTCCTTTGAGAGACCGGGGCCTTGCTAAATTCGTCTTCGAATCCAGCCGCTAATGGAGCAGTCCGTGTGGCATCCATCTCACGGCCGGGTGAGCCAGAAGGATGTTGTTCAAGTGAAATAGGGGTGGAAGGCTCAGTGGAGTGCGGAGAAGGATTCACTGCCGTCTTATACATGGGACTGACCTGCGGGCAGCCATCCTGCACTCTCAGCGCGCGCGGTTGATCTTCTTCTGTGGCCCCATCATGCCTAGATTCTATGGCTGGGTAAGGCCTTCACCGGCTGATTTCTCCATCGCTGCAGATGCTGATGCCTCCTGGTTATCAGCCACGTTAAAAAGAGGCTCTCTACCAAAAAAGGAAAAGAAAATATCCCGGACCACCGCGAATAAGCTGGGATGAAGCCGTCCGTTTTGGTCGGATCCATATATATGTCCGAGAAAAAGATAGGAGCGATCCTTAACATATTCTTGCCTGAGGGGTGGCCCCCCCCCCCCCTCCCCCGGCAGCTGGGCTTCAGAATATCCGAATCGACTGATAGTTCGGGTGGCTGCAGAGGGAGATGGTCTACACCCAAGCTCACCGAACATTTGCCGAAACCTCCTTGCCAAAACGGTCACCTGTGAAACCACCCTTGTATCTATCTCCTTCCCGGAGCCCTCTAAAAGTGTCTCGAGGGCATAGTGGAGTACAGGTCAATTTGAGTCAGCTATTGTAAAACTGATTTTTGAAATTCGGAAGCCTAGTTTCTTCGCTGATTTTGCGAGCTCCGCTTGACCTCGCATACCGAATAAAGGCTGAGCGCTTTTTTGAGCTCGTTGTCGGCCAATGCGAGGGTCAATAAAGTAGTGGAATGCAACTAGCCAGGGCTGCAGAAAGCTAGACCATGCAATGGCTCTCTTGACCTCCTGTGGACGGAACCTGGCGTCCAATGATTGTTCTTGGTACTCGACCTCGGACACTTGGGTTAACTGGCTTTCCATCTGACCATCCCAACAATTCAGAATACAATCGTAGACAGACGACTGAGCGTCTACTCCGAAAAGGTCCCGCAGAGCTTTCACGGGGCCGGCGAGACAGCGCGCATCCTCAAAGAAAAGGGCCAAGGAACATATACGACCTTTAATGCTGAGCAAGGCTTGGAGTACCCTCTCCCTCTCAGTATAATTGGAAAGGCGTGGGAAGAGAATACCATTATTCATCAAAGATGTTATTCGAGAGCTGTCATAAGTAGAATATTTGGGCATTCTGCCCTCAATGAGGCTGACCGACTGTGTGTCGACGAGGCATGCAGCTTCACCTGGAAACAACAGCGACCAGGTGTCAAACAACTCTTCCAGGTAATGGATCATTGCCTTTAAAATGTTAGAGATTCCCTAAGTACTCATCATGAAGGGGTAGCCTGCCCACCTCGTAGCATCGCGGTGAAACAACATGCTCTAGCTTTTGAAAAGTGAAGGTGCCCCAAAGGCCTTTGTACGGGGTAAGAGCTTTGAAAGCTTCCCTAAGTCCAGATGATTCATCAACTCTTCTTACATATTTGAAATCTGTATTTGATGGGAACCTATGACGCCATAATTTTGCGCAGCCGGGCTTCTGATCACGGAGGAGGGCCTGAAAGATTTCGGCGTTTGAAGCACCATCAGGTCGAGAATACCTCTCCATAAGTTGAGTGCGTAAATGTTGGGGAAGTTCTAATCTATGAAACGCTTAGCACACCAAGGAAGGTCGAGATGCAAATAACAGCATAAGCCTATACATGTCTGTAGGTAAAGATAAACAAGCTAGTGGTCACTTACCAACTGAGAACAGTTTCGCTATGATCCATTTTCGACCAGTTCTAGTTCTGTATACAATTAAGGGACTTCGGCGCATTTACATAGCTGCCGCAGTCGGGGTGAAAGGCCTGCAGTGCAGGGAAAAAGGGGGGGTAATGCCGGCTGCAAAGGTCCATCTACGCTCCATGCTAACTTGTCTCAGTGTTTTTTATTTTTATTTTTTTTTATTTTTATTTTTTATTTTTTTTTTTGAAAGATGCTTTCTCAGTCTTGCTGAGGTGGGGGGTGTCATGGGCAGATGTCCTCAAAGAAACGGGCCTCAGATAGCCAGGCGGCTAGCTTCACTGCGCCTTTTGGGGTGCCTAGTAGATAAGGGAGTGCTTCAGAGGGGGGTCCTGGGGGTTGGGGGAGGCATCTCTTTGCAACACAGCAGAAGAAGAAGTAAACTGGGGACTTTCTTGCCCCACAGCAGCAGAGGTGCGCATCTTCATGGTTAAAACGCTCATGGTAGCTTGCGAAGTCTCCATGGCCTATACGAGCAGCCAGGATCCAGGCCAGAATGGGCCTTGGGAGCTTCAGCTCAGCGGGGCGCCAGGGGGAGGTGGTAGCCCAGAGATCCTGGTAGGATTCTGGGGCTGCGGACTATCAATGTCTTTGTAAAGCAGATATCGCATCTGTTTTAGCCCTCCGCCTTAGTAAGGCGTATGTATGCCTGCTTGAAGAAGAAGGATTCATAATAGCTTTCTTCTTTGCAGCCTGGTCAGCTGCTTTGTTCTCAGATATTTGCGTGTGGCCAGGGACCCAGCAGATTCATACAGAGCCGCTGTTAGTATATATAAATCTCTTTTATGCAAGCCAGGTTGAGGCAAGTGCCCTGAAGGATTCAAAGATCTCTTGTAATAAGCCAGTAAATAATAATAGAAGCTAGGTGACTACCTTTAGATTATCTAAGTAAATCTAGAGATTGATTGCAAAGCAAGTTGTGTGAAGTTTTAAACCTATTTTAACTTCAGCTAGAGCCACTTCAGCTTCAGCGTCAAAGACCTCTTTATTTGGGCTAAGGGGAAGAGAGAATTGGAGAAATTGTTTTCTAGACTAGTATATAGCAAATCTAGTATCTATTATTCTATTTGCTAGCTTAAAACCATCTGTAAAGATCGTTATATCAATATCTGGAAGAGAAGCATAGAAGTCTTGGAAGCTAGCAGCTGCCTGCTTCTTGGTCTGTGTGGGTGCTTTGATTCGCTGCTGAGCAGCTTCCCTTGGTTCCTGAGGGTGCCATGGGGCATGTTGTAGCGGGTTCAGTTGTTCTGATTCTGGTAGGGCAAGCACACGGCGTGCAAAGTGGCTAGTTGGGTGGCCAACTCAGACTATTCTTTCTACTCTCCTGCGAAGGGGTTGGTACGAATCCAGGCGGTGGAGGTGGACTGTAGCAATGGTAGCTGTATAGTCTAGCTTAATCTCTGCTGGTAGAAGTCCTGACTCCCGGTAGAGTACAGAAGTCGGAGTTGTGTGGTAGATAGGAAGAACTATCCTTATCTTAACCAGTATTATCCTAGCTATCTAATCAAGGTGTCCTTGCACCCAGTTTAATATTGAGCCCGTACGAGGACCGGGGCGTGAATAACCTGGCCACCAGGTTTTGGCGCCAAAGTAGATTTTGCGAAGGACGCAGGCTACAATAGCCTGCTGTATAAAATAAGGGTTAACTCCACGCACTGTATTTCCAAGGCAGCGCAGAGCATTTGTAATTATCAAGGTCTTCAAGACTATCTTCTTAATATAGTACTTAAAGCTGAGCTTCTTATCAAAGAGAACTCCAAACCAATATCGATATGGGTGGACTATATTCTTAAAGACTATGCAACAAGACTGTCCTTTATCATGATGAGGGATGCTACACTGGTGTCACTTTTGTCTGATGGTGGACAATGAAAATAAAGCTTTCACGTACTGTGGTCTGCTTTTGTTAGAATATCGATATAGATTTTGACATAGAACTCATAGAAGATTGATTTTCTTTTTCTTGATTTCACATTTGGTGCTCATGAATTCTGCGACCACTTTCCCCAGCTAATGCACGACATACTGCAACGAGAACGGACCTACCAGGCTCTGTAAAAGAAGTACATTTATGGGTGAGGGTCAGAGAAGAAGAAAATTTCGCGGGGCCGGGGGTGACGAAACGTTTTGAATGAAAGTTGTAGGGGGGAAAGTGTGGGGTCCCTGCAGATGTGCTAGAGTACAACAAGCAAAAACAAGTCGCGTTAATGTACAACCACTCATTGCATTGCCCGGGTGGCCATGGTGAATCCAAAGGGATTGTCAAGAAAGGTATGTCTTCAACTCTTTTTAAGATCTGGCTTGCCTGCATTGGACCAGTAACTTGATCTTGGCTCATGGAAGCTCTCAGTTGTCTCGTTCTTGAGCTTCTAGGGATTCTCGCCCGACCTAAATAACGGTCTCGACTTTGGAGGCCTTGGCGCCCCGATATGTGCCCAGAACATGTTTGCCCATGAAGCTTGTATAAGTTCCCCCTGTTCAAACAATTTAATCAAGGGATACCTCATTAATTCCATCGCACGTTTTTGTAGCACCATGGCTACGGCTCTCCTCTGCCTCGACAACTTGGTCAGCAAGTCTGAGGGCAAGTTACGGGCAATGCGTCACGCATCACATACATTCCGCCTGCTACAACCAAACATTAACCGCCAGAGTGCGGTTACTGACTTGGCCATCACGGCTGTAATCAGCATGGCCCAATACGAGCATCAGCAGCAAAGTCCAACAAGGGTCTGTCCACGTGCATGGGTTGTGGCGGATGGCTCACTGGCGAGGCAATATTAAATTTAATTGAAAACCATTCTGACTTGGGACAGGAAATGTTACGGTATGGCCGAACAAGGGCGATCAGAGTATATATTTTCTGTACTTATATTCATATTTTCAGGGTTGATCTTGAGTACGCGCTGCAATTGGGCTCACCAAATATGTTCAGGCTTGAAGAGGCCGAAACCGGATGCATGGGCATGACACAATTCGCCAGTGTGTGTCTACAGTCGGATCACGAGGAATATCTTCCAATTTCTCAACAGTACCTTTTCAAAGCTCTGCCAATCCACCTTCGAGATCTCCTTCTGGACGTGCTATTCCTTGTTTCGGTTCTCAACAACGCGATGACCGGTATTTCGTCAAAAAATGGACGCTATTGAGCTTCACCAAATTATGATTCTACTTGGATATCGTCTAGTCAATGCCATCCAAGGCTGGTGGCGTCACCCGCTCCGCTGCACACGCTAAATCTTAGGCAAATGGGGATGGAGGTTTTGGGTGCGTATGGCATCCTAGTCTTTTCAAAGTACATGCTGTAGTGCGGTGGTATAGCAGAGGCCATAATAGTCGACCAGTCAAGACTAGTTGCTAAGTCTCTTTTCACTCATTGTATAAAATCAAGATATTACGCATAGTAGGATCCACTGATTGGCGCAGATTGTTTGCCTGCTGTCGCGTATCTGCACCAGATACGTTCGATTTATCATCCAGGCTCTCCAAGGTCGGACTCAGTCTTTGTGCTCTGCTGATATTTCAATAGTGGACGCGGATGTATTATAGTAGAATAATATGAGTATTTAGCTTGCAGATCAGGATTCGGTAGACCTTGAGATGCAGAAATTGCTTTATAAGGGCAGATAAGTGCAGCCTGGTTGCTGGCGAATATGGTGATGCTTTGATTCTGGCTTCAGCTAAATGCAAGTAACTTGTCAAAGCGTTTACGTTTAGTGTTCTATGGTCGATTTTCCAACACTTTCCTCTTGTATACGCAGTTGATGTATCCCTCCATGAGACATCCATACTCCGTTGCCGCCTTCTCCTAATTCCTACAACGTCTCAATCGCCTGCGCAGTCTTGAACTCCTCACTGAATGGATAGTCAGTGTACCCCGTCTCCTGGCTTTCAGTGTAGAAAAAGCTCCTATCATAAGCATTAAACTCAATTCTCTTCTTCAATCTAAACACTAAGTCGGGCGTGCTGATGAAATATCGTCCGAACACAGCCACAATATCCTTATCCGGATGTAGCTTGTCAGTTAGCCTCTTCGCATTATCAGGCTTCAAGCCGCCCGCTACCAGGATCGGCCCATCAAATAGCGACAAGAAAGAATCTAAGCTCTCGAGCTTATCTGCTTCAACATCTCTACCGCCCGCGACACGCGACTCGATGAGGTGGATGTAGGACAGGTCAAGAGCATTCATCTTCTTGATTATATCCGAGAACTGTGGAATGGGGTCCTTCATCTTCATATCTTCGAACGGGCTCCACGGACTGAATCGGATGCCTGTTCGTTTCGCGCCCACTGCGCCGACAACTGCCTTAGCCACTTCGACAGCGAATCGAGATCGGTTCTCGACAGAGCCACCGTAGTCATCAGTTCGCTTATTGCAATTGTCTTGCAAGAATTGGTCGAGAAGATACCCATTCGCTCCATGAATCTCTACACCATCGAATCCTGCTGCAATAGCGTTCTTTGCAGCCTGAGCGTAAGCTGCTATAGTTTGTTTGATATCGTCTTTTGTCATTTCTTTCGGTATAGCGCGCTGTTCATCGCTGATAGGTGTAGAGCTGGAGCTCATTACCGTGATTCCATTCTTTTCGGCAAAGTCCTTGTCTGCTGTTCTGCCTAGTGCCCAAAGCTGCAGATAGATGAAGCTGTTCTTCTCGTGGACCACATAGGTAATCTTCTTCCATGCATCAATCTGCTCTTGGCTCCAGATCCCTGGAGCGTTTGCGTACCCGCCGTGCTGGTGTGAAATGAATATTGCTTCTGCGACGAGGAGGGTGCCTGGGACTGAGGCACGCTGGCCATAATATTCAGCTGCGATAGGGAGGATTACGTGGTTATCGTCTGCGCGGAATCGCGTCAAAGGCGCCATAGCAACACGGTTCTTGAGCTCGATATTGCCCAGCTTAAGTGGTTTGAAGAGGCGAGAATTGGACATTTTGCTGGTGTAAGATGGAGGTATTGCCGATTAGTTGCAGCTTTTAAGTTTATTTTTGCTTTGCTTCGATTGCTTAGGGAGTAAGGTCAATAGAAAAGAAAGAACAAAAAAACTTGTGAGGGTATCCTTGAAGCTTTTAACCTTTCGGATTCGGCTCTTGCGGGAACATATTGCTCAGGAACAAAGTGAGGGCGGCCAAGGGCGTTGTGGATCAATATCCATCAGCGGACAGTCTCGCAGCGACTACCATGATTATAGATTATAGGATGTAGACACGTCACTTCGTATCCTTGTTTGAGCTCGACTAATCAGGGGACAAGAATCTTGCTCGTAAAACTCGATAATTCGCTGTATACAGAGCTAGGTTGCGAAACGACCCCGCCTACACACTGTAGTACGTCCGTGCCCAGTGCTCGAGGTGTGCCTGAGAAGGATTTACGGGCTGGATATACTGCATCTTGAACCGCCGCGATAATAATTATCATGGATTGATAGTTGCCTCGGGCTAATCTCGCAGTAACTAATCGAAGATCAGTACTTGGCGCTCTGAGGTGCGCTTCGGAGGCTGCAGGCCGGATATTCGTATCCGGAGGTAAATTCAAGAAGAAGCTACAGACCGGATAACTGCATTCCGAACTACCGTGAATATGATTATTGTGGATCAATTTTTGCCAGCGGGCTAATCTCGCAGTAACTAATTTGTGATCAGTTCTTGGCGCTATGAGATGCGTTTCGGAGGCTGCGCTCCTAAAATTCTCATCCGGATGTATATTTGAGAAGAAATTACAGAACCGGATACACTGCATTCCGAACCGCCTTGATAACATTCACTGTGGATCAATATTTGCTAGTGGACCAAGCTCGCAGCAACTAATCAACAGTTAGTACCTAGCGCTCCTAGGTGTGCTTGAGAGGAAGTTACGGGCCCGGATACCCCGTTAATCTCTGACTGCTATGTGTACATCGGTTCGTACCCTAGTGCATGGATATAAATTATATATCAATTATATATTAGCTGATGAGAGTTCAAGAGAAACAATCGTCAACCATTTTCCGTCCCAGAGCCCTCTGTCAACACACCGTCAAATTCAACCATGGCACGAGCACCAGACACAAACATCTCTGTTATCGTTGTGGGGGCCGGTATTGCAGGTCTATCCTTTGCCATTGAAGCTTATCGCAACGGCTACAACGTCCAGGTCTTTGAACGGCGATCACTTGAAAAATCAACTGGTAAGCACAAAACAGACGAAAAGCGGCTTCCCACCTTCTCCCTCAGCTTAAATCACTAGAAAATTGAACAATCACAAGCGTGTTGGATTGGCTGGCTGACTAAAGGCCGCATTGGCGCATGAGCGCTTGGAATAGGCGAAATGATTGTGATCTCAAACTCGGCTCTCCATACCCCGAAGAAATGGCCCGGTTTCATGGAGCGCGCTGTGCAACGTGCATCTAATGCAGAGGGTACCTTCAAGAAGATCGACGGGACTCCAATTGCACCTATCACGCTTGGTGACTCAAGCGGCAAGTCTCTGCTCATCAACCGAGGTAAACTCCACGAGGTGCTGTACGAGTATGCCTTGGAGCTCGGCATCCCGATCGAGTTCAACGCGCCAGGGAAAGAGTTCTTTGAGACGGAGGACCACGGTGGAGTCGTCTTGACCGACGGTCGCAGGCTCACAGCAGACATTGTCGTTGCTGCTGATGGTATCGGCTCGAAATCATGGACAATGTTCGCAGGCACCAACACAGCCCCTGTCAGTTCGGGATTCGTCTTGTATAGAATTACCTTCCCCGTGGCGCCAGCACTCAAAAACCCTATCATCGCGAAGGAGCTTGAAGGTTACAAAGAACGTGGGTTCTTTTACGCTGGTCCGGACGCCCACTTCATGACTTGCATGACTGGAGATGATATTTGCTGGATGCTTACTTGCAAGGTACATATCACCTGCCCGAAACCTGTGTGCTGCTGGGTTCAACATTGACGGTCGACGCAGGATGATAACAGCGGCGCCAAAGAAAGCTGGTCCAAGCCTACATCGATCGATAAGGCCCTTAAGGTTGTCGAGGGCTGGGAGCCGTTTGTGCCTGAACTCATCAAGGCGACACCTGACCAGACCGTCTTCGACTGGAAGATGATGTGGCGTGACCCACAGCCACAGTGGGTGTCCCCTAGAGGTCGTGTTGTGCAAATGGGCGACGCCGCGCATCCATTTCTGCCAACCTCGGGTGCCGGCGCAACTATGGCCATGGAGGATGCGTGGTCTTTGGCCTCTTGTTTACAGATTACCAGAAAGAACAACGTGCCTCTCGCAACAAAGGTGCATAACCGTTTGAGGTACGTGTATGGCTGTCAAAACACGAGGGAATCCCTAGACTGGATCTTGACGCCTAATCTGGGGTTTACTACCTAAGGAGGCATGAAAAGAAGGTTATAGACGACAGCGGCTGACCAGATATATCATAATAGGTTTGAACGTGTCTCTTGCGCCCAAAAGATGGGCTTCAAGAATCGCGAACTATTGCACAAGACGGACTGGGATGCCGTTGCGAAGAACCCGGAGAAGATGGGAAATTTGTTCCACAACTGGATTAGGCATCATGACGCGGAACAGTACGCATATGATAACTACGCTAAATGCGCAGACCATCTCCTCACGGGTGCGCCATTTGAGAACACAAACATTGTTCCTGGTTACAAGTACAAGCACTGGACGGTCAAGGAGCTCCTAGAAGCTTCCGCCAAAGGCGAGCCTGTTCACGACGAGGGAGACTGGGCATAAATACAAAGTATCGACCAAAGTTACCACTAATTCTCGAGTCCAGAGTTACAGCTCGTAATAGAGCAAATCATGTAAACATGTAGAGAATCCTTTTCTCTCGGTATAGATTTATTCTCTCTGTAAATAATATACACAATACATGGTAGAGAAAGTGTTAGGCGTACAGCGCCTTAAATGCGGGATATACCTTAGTTGTATTCGGAGTATGCTGTATATATGGTTCTAGAGATGATCGATACCGATAGTGCGGTTATTTGCTATTGATACTACTGTTATTGCGTAGTTACCCCTGGATTACCAGCTCGACTCGTTCGTGCCATTCTAATTGCTGAGGTATAGTATATAATTAGTAGACTCGGCAATCAACCTTGAGTTGTTTTGTATCTCCGTGAACTACCTTCGGATCTGTGCGGCCATCACCTCGTGAATACACACCGTATGGACACCGGTGGAATCCGGTCTCCAGGTTTGTACTCGACCTACCCCGGATAGCTAGCTGCTAGCAGAACTCTTGGAAGAAGCCACGGGCGTAACATATCTAAAGTAAACTAAATACTCTTGCATTCAAATTTTAACGCACATATGTGATATCGCATAACTAAGGGGCTACGAGATGCCCCGATAAGCTGCAGCGTACCAGGCTAACTGGGAACGGGAGCTTGGGGAATGTTACGGCATGACGGAAGAACATCGGACCAGTAGAAGATTGCTAGCTTCTACATGTACTGTATCTGAAGGATGCAGCGACCCCCCAGCTACAAAGCGTCGGCAACCCTCTACCTTCCGTAGCCTACCCCACACATGGAATCTCAAGTTGGATCGAAAAGCCGCTCAACGCTAGCACCAGTTACTAGAACTAATAGAATATCACGAACGAGGCTTGCAAGCACTGGATATTTATAATGATGCGCTCTGCGGAACACCAAGATTCCTAACCCTGAAGGTGGTGGATCTAGTATCACTATAGGTAACTAATGATTACGTAGTAGATTTGGGCGGCTTAAGACTGTCACTGTGAACAGCCTGTGCTATGAATAAATAGCTTGTCCGGACGCTAAAATTGTACTCACTTACTATCTTGCGTGCCTTATGTTATTGTGTACTGGAGACAGTCATGAAGTTTTTGATGGCAGTTTCCAGCCAGGAATACCGGGAATACCTCGACTTACTATCTATGTTCAGGTCAATGGCGACATAGTTTGAGGCAAGAAAATATCAACATCAGTTCGACGTCTTAAGAAAACAAAAAGGTTTGGCACGGAGCGCGCAGTATCGTGCACAGACGGGTCCTGACGTTGAGGATCTTGAAAGACGATATTCCGCGGTACACTGCTCTCGGAATATCGGCACCAGTGGAGCAGAAAGAAGGAGATGGGTGTGAAACAGCTTTTGTGGAGCATATTATGCACCCTGCGCAGTTGTTCTTACTGTCTTACGCCTAATAGAATCCACGGGTCATTAACATTTTAGTGCAGGGCTCTCAATTGGGAGCAATTGGTGGCGCACTAGGTTTTTGTCAATTCGCCTAAGACACTAAACCTGGGACCGGGAGGCATACGGCTCATACCCCTACAACCGTGAACTGGGGTCGGAGAGCTAGACGGATAGATCGGCACACATTGACAGTTTCCCAACTGGAAATGCAACGCTATACTGGATAGCATATCTTCGTTTAAATAGCTAGCACTCTTTCGTCGGTCACTGTCTGCTTTCGATAGTATACACTCCATCATAAATATCAATTATGGGAGAGACCAATAAAAACATCGAGCCCACCGATTCGGACACATTAAGCGATCCCTCCAATACGTGTCATGATAAACCCATGTTATTTAGAGAAGAAGAGCGACTGTCGTTGACTGGAAAAGATCTGGAGCTCGACACCTTCCAGTCCCGCTCCGTCGAAGTCGACCTTGAACACCAAGCAGTATCAGATGCCGAAATTGATAATGAAGCCAACGGGAGTAATACAGCACACCTGCAACACGCGTTCAATGCCAATGAGAATGTCAAGTCTCTAACCCCAAAAACCTCTTTGCCCCGATTCGGTAGGGGTATGCCTTATCCACCACAGATACCAAACTCCGATGATTATCTGGTCGATTTCGAGGGCCCTGATGATCCCTGGTTTCCCCAGAACTGGTCTTCGTGGCAAAAGTAGGTTATGCTCCCTTGGTATGCTGTATGCTCTTGGATGTGGTCTCTAACAACATCTCTTTTTCTTAATTCTCATTCTAGGCTCTTCATCGGCGCTATTCTAGCTTTCACCTGCCTGAGCTCAACCTTTGACTCCGCTATCTTAAGCGCCTCGGCGAGTAGCATCGCAAAGCATTTCGGAGTCAGTTTAGAGGTTGTTGCACTTTCTAGTTCTCTTTACATCGCCGGCTACGCACTCGGGCCCTTGCTATGGGCACCCCTTTCAGAACTCTATGGTCGCCGTCTTCCGATTATTCTTGGAATGTTTGGATTCTCTATATTCAGTACAGCGGTGGCAGTATCTAAAGATCTCCAAACTCTGATGATTTGCCGTTTCTTTTCCGGAGTGTTCGGGAGTAGTCCGCTGATTATAGTCGCTGCGGCTTTCTCAGATATGTATGACAATCGAACCCGTGGGATTGCTATCGCTATCTTTGCCCAAATGGTCTTTCTTGGGCCATTGATTGCACCATTTATTGGAGGATTTATTGTTCGATCCTATCTCGGCTGGCGCTGGACCGCGTATATCCCAGCAATTATGGGTTATACAGCAACTCTCCTGACTATTTTTTTCCTCAATGAGTCCTATCCACCAGTGATCTTAGCTACGAAAGCGAAAGAGCTGCGACATGAGCTTAGCAACTGGGCAATTCATGCTAAGCTAGAAGAGACCGATGTTGGTATTCGTGAGCTGATAGTCAATAACTTCTCACGGCCGCTTCAAATGTTGATTAAAGAACCTCTTATCCTGGCTGTGACTGTCTATTTGAGTTTCATATACGGCCTGCTCTATTGCTTCCTATCTGAATATACAAGCATTTTTCAGGGTGTCTACGGTATGGCACCTGGCCTAGGAGGTCTTCCTTTGTTTGGAATTGTGGTAGGACTTGTGATAGGCGCTTTATATATGGTGTACGCCAGCAGAGTTTACAACACTAGATTGGACGCGAACAACGGCATCCCTATACCTGAGTGGCGTTTGCCACCAGTGGTCGCTGGAGGAGTTCTGTTTTCCGCAGGTTTATTCTGGCTGGGATGGACGGGTTTCACCAGCAGTATCCACTGGATTGTGCCCACGTTAAGTGGCTTGTTTACAGGCGCCGGTCTATTGATTATCTTTATCCAGCTGTTCAACTATTTACTTGACACTTATCTGATGTAGTGAGTTTCTCCCTCACTTGACTTTGCGTCTGCCATAAAAAGGCAATCGAGCTAGGATCTAATATATCTACAACAGTGCTGCGTCCGCACTAGCAGCAAACACCATCTGTCGCTCCCTTGTGGCGGCCAGCTTCCCCCTTTTCTCACGCCAGATGTTCGCCAACATGGGTATCCAATGGGCTAGCACGCTGCTAGGCTGCGTCTCTGCAGTTTTGGTTCCCATTCCAGTGCTATTCCTCATGTACGGCAAACAGTTACGAAAAAAAAGCCACTTTGCGCCAGTGCGCGATGGGTCTTAGGATGTAAGCGCTGGCTAAGGCGGAGGGGTGGGAGTGCAAATGAGTCTTGTGGCCCTCAGGCCATTCAGAAAGTAGACAAGTTCAGGGAGAATATAAGACTCCCTATAAGTCTATCTGCAGGGCTAATTTTGCAGGGGTCCTGTTGGAGGAGTTGTGCGTAGGTAAAGATCAGCATCATTTGGTTTTCGGGACAATCTCTAGACTAGGAAGCTTCTGTGTTGGGCGTGGATCTCTTTTCATGTATAGACAAATTATTAATCGATACATAGATATAACCTATTGCTGTTTTACATGAATCTGGTCAAAACTCCTCTCCGGTATTATTACTGTTGTGTCTCTGACATTCGAGACCTATATACTCCCCTGGCTGACTTTCTATGGGCTCTACTTCGTAAACTCCCGCGTGTAAAAGCTAATCTCGATTTCAATATCCAAGGTATGACTCCAAATTTGTGTTCCAAGTGCCGGTTACCCGATCAAAAGGAGCGACGAGTACGTCCTAGATACAGATGCTCCCCCAAATCGCGGTACAACAGGGTGTTCACACTCGCTAGGTCACCATAGGCAATCCGGGAGGGCCTAAAAGTGTCTGGCCTCCACTGAATGGACACCCATTAGCTCTCAACATTATCGTCGGTGCCGTAAGAGCAAGTCGATCAATGCGGCCTGGGCAAGTCAGGAAGGAGGTTTGATCAGACCCCCGATGAGCTCATCAAAGACTCAAAACTTCCGAAAATACGAGTTTGTAAGAATTCTGTCTCGGCGGATACCGATACAAGTGGATCCTTCTCCGGATGGTTCTAGGTTCCGGGTCGCCGCCAAATTCTATGAGCTTTGGGCAATGGTCTTGCCCCATTCACGCGGGCTCCATTAGCTACCCTCAATTCCTGGACAGATTTTGTTGTCGCCCCTACTAGATTGTGTAAGTCAACACAGAGATTGCGCGATGAATATGTTGCGCTAGATATAAGCTCCTCTGTACCCACCGATGATTACTCCAGAACGTGAGAATAATGGATGACAGCACTAGATTTATAGCATTCAATATCGTGTGCCAGAAGGCCCAGCTGATTGCTGAAAAAGGTTAAACAAGGCGAGAAATATCGCGTTCATTGACATTGGAAACTGTGCGGCGGAGAACACCTTCGGTGACCGACACCACCTTTATTCCTAGTTTTATCACTCTAAACTATTGTTTCCCATTGCCTAGATACCTGTCACATTATCAAATGTGTGTACACTTTAGTAGATAGAGGGGCCTATTTCAGTGGGTATGATGGGGCTTAGCGTCACGCCGTGCACGCCAAGTCGGGCAGTGGACAAGGTCGAATTCCCACGAGTGGCGATGATTGGCTGGCGGTCATCAATGAAAGCCCATGTTTCGAGCCACCGATATTCACCGGTGGAAGCCAATCACAAGCCATTCAAGGGAATGTCGAGGTGCTCCACTCTTTGCTCGAAAGGTTCCAAATGCCCCAAGAGTTTCAATCTACCCTGTGGTATGATTTTAGCAACAGCTTCGACTGTGGCAACAACCTAAAGCTTTGTATACTTGAAGCTGATATACCTTAGCCCAGTCTATACTCATACTATCTTCTAAGCCGCCTGATTAGGCTTAATTCATGGAATGGGAAAGGGTACAATCAACACAGCTAACTGGAGGGCAAGTTGATCGTTTATCACACTTTATGCAATGTACAACCCCTTGGATGATATCCATGGGTATGATGAGAAAAACTCGTCATTGCAGGAACATAGTATACACAACCATTGCCAAGGTAGAAGAAAGGCTTTTCTTTTTTTTTTTTGTTTTCAAATTAAATATCTTGCCATCACATAGGTTGCGGACTGTACGGGAAAGACATGCCTGAGCCCGTAGCTAGACGGATGTTTGTCATGATTCATGAACACGCGGCTATCAACCACGAATCAACCAGTCCTCTTTGAATTTAGTAAGCGGTAGTAGACTTTGCCAGTACAAGATCCATAAAGCTCTGGTTCTGACTGCAGTTTACGCTTACCAAGCATGGAAGAGTGCCCAGCCACATTCTTACTACGTGCAGATCTTGGCAGCATCGGAGACAAAAGGTCAAGGTATCCCAACAGCTGTTAACAACTTTATATCAATTTTATCGGGAATGTCTAAATCTTCCCTAGTATATCACGTTGACAGTAGTCGAATGACTACCTTCTAAGGAGGTAAAGCCAGGTCTTCTTTACATAGGCGATCACTCTTCTACCTGTTTGCCACTGCATACCGGGGGCTTTTCTATCCAACTCTTTCGGAGCTCGGTTGCTGCCCTGCTGAGCGGAAGCCTGAGCCTCTACCGTCGCCTAAGGCTCATTAGGCAGAGTTGGGTATGGCGTAGGCCGTCCAACATAATACATTCTTCTTGGATTCGTTTAGTTTATGGAGGGATTCCCCCGCCAAGGACTAAATGATTCTGGTTCGGAATCAGACCGATGTGGATATTGATACTAGCTGTTAGTGAAACATTCGGCAAAATAGAAGGAATCTAGATGTTCTATGATACTTACAATGAGTCAATCAGCGGGCAGAGACCGACCGCCAAGACAGGGAGATGACATTGGCATGACACTTGATGGATCGAGGCTTCCGAATTTTACACCGAGTATGTTTAGTCTGTACCTCTAACTAGAGATGCGCGATGTCTTAGGGCTGGTATAAAAGCAGGCACGATGACCGTGTTGAGAGTTCTTTCTAAAATCAGGCCGCTTCGTCACACTGGAAGATACTCTTTATCCTCTCTTCTACGAACAACACGATGGTTAACCGTTACTCCAATCCTCTTCCCAAGGTTGCGCTTGTCACGGGCGCAAATGGTATCACCGGATATGCTATCATCGAGAACCTTATTCGGAGACCAGAGACAGAATGGTGAGTAGCTCTAAGGCTTCCTCTCGCAGAGACCATTTAACTGACAAGGATGATGTAGGTCGAAGATCATCGTTACATCACGCAGGCCGCTGGCGAACTACTGGGTTGACCCTCGCGTCGAGTTTATTGCACTTGACCTTCTGGAGGCGAAGGAAGCCCTTGTGCAAAAGATGAGAACTATTTGCAGCGAGGTTACACACGCCTACTTCACCTCCTATATCCATAACAACGATTTCAATAAACTTGCTGAGAAGAATTGTCCTCTGTTCCGAAACTTCTTGGAAGTCATTGACACAGTGTGTCCCAGATTGGAGCGTGTTTGTCTTCAGACTGGAGGAAAGGTAAGCAATATTACTAGGCTGGACATGAAGTGAATAGAAATGCAGCTGACACAATTCTTATCATAGCACTATGCACTGCAATTTCAAGAGACCTCCACACTCCTTTACGAGGACTTCCCACGATATGAGGGTCCCGGCTCTAAGTCTATCTTCTACTATCAGCAAGAGGATGACCTATTTGAGATGCAGAAACGCAGAAACACCTGGCACTATAACATTATCCGCCCTCTGGGTATAATTGGATTTACCCCTCAATGTAAGTCCAGATCTTTGATCAAGTTACGTCCCTCGATGAGGACTTGAGACCAGCTAACCCGGGTAATTTAGTCTCCGGTATCAATGGGGCAGTTCCAATCGCCCAGTACTTCCTGATCTGTCGCGAGCTTGGCGAAGAGCCAAGATGGCCAGGAAATCTTAGGAACTACCACCGAGCTGAAGCTCAGTCCTACTCTCCAAGCATCGCTGATCTGACTATCTTTGCTACTACACACGATAGCTGCAAAGACGAGGCTTTCAACCACATAAATGGCGATGTTATCGTATTTAAGTTTCTCTGGGCTCGACTTGGAGAGTACTTCAATATGCAAGTTCCCAGTTATTCCTCCTTACCCGACGAAGAGAAATCTCAGATTGACCTGAAGGAGTGGGCCATGGATAAAGCTCCGGTATGGGAACGTATTGTTGCCAAGTACGGTGGAAGTGTGGACTCATTTCAGATCGACGCATTTGAGTTGATGAACTGGTTCGTCAACCCTGGTGATAATGTTACAGCCCCCTACATGTCCACTGTAAACAAGGCGCGGAAGGCTGGCTGGGATCGTGTTGATGATTCCTACGATGCTTGGACCCGAACTTTGCAGTCTTATGAGAACGCTGGAGTCTTACCCAACCATCGCCACTTCCATGAGAACTGATTTACAGGACAGTTCTCACGAATGGGTGTTGGCCTAGAGACTATCTGCATGGCGGCTCTAAAAGTTGAGTTGTACCTGTTGCCGATAGCTATAATTGGTGTTTTGGATGCTGTGCTTTCTCCCTACCCCACTAAGTGATGTACACGCAAAAAGCGACTGACCTTCTCTCAGCGCGCTATAGTCTAAGGTTCTGCCATCTCAAGATACTATTCTTACTAGGTATATAAGACTGAAAATCAACATATATTGTTACATTAGTGTCACTTTGAGAACTTTACAAAAGATCTATTGAGATATAAGTGGCTGAAATTGCAAGGTTCTGGTGTAAAATGCCACTGGGGCAATACTTTAAGCTCAGGAAGGGGGAAGGTTTTAATAGTCCACCGTCACCTAGCTTATAGCAAAGATTATTTTAGAATGCATAGCTGCGTTCTACAATAGTTATCGGCAGAGATACCTTGGAGCCCCTTTCCTTTGATTTACAATATCTGTAGCGTATAGAAAACTTTTGTGAAAAGATATGGAATCCACCTACGACTGCATGTAATGATAGAGTTATTGTGATAGTATCCCCGTCGCATGCTAGGTCACGCTGAGCATTCTTAAGAGCTCTCAAATACAACCCCGCTCATACCTCCCTTAATCTTGTCCGGCTTACAGGGGAAATACAAGAATCGCAATCCAAAAGACCTCTTCAGTGTCATCACAATCGCACTAGCATAGGGAGAAATGGTATTCACGATAATCAGAGGCTAGGCAGGGATGCATTCCTCTCCACGTCAATCATGCTCGAGAATTGAACCATAAATTCATGGCGGAAGAAGACCACACTATCAGGAACCATACCAGTTTCAGCGCGCAGCCATAGCACATTGCTCAAATGCTTTAGCAACAGCCCTATCCGCAGCCGTTCGAAACGTAGAGCAATAGTCTATGAGACCTTGTACACTATGATCGGGCTGAGCTGGAGTCCGCGTACGAAGATGTCTCTCAATACTACCCAGCAGTTCAAGGTCTGACACTGCTGTTGCTCTACGCGGCTCCTTTGCGATAATTGACGACAAAATTATCAAGGCAAATACCGGGAAATAGATGAATATACTTCTTGTAATTCAGTTTCTGATTGTTTTGGTTTAAAAAGTAGGGTATCGAGGGCACTGACTTGGAACATATGATATTATCTACTGGTAGATGCTGAACCAGCCGTATTGACGCTCGCGCAGCCTGTTCACATATATTTGTCGGCGCAACAACTCTCAGATCAGGTGCGAAAATTTCCGGCCTTGCTCTGGGAATATAGTTCCCCGAGTCACGTTTTAACCATGGGGCCCGACCGACCATTTGTCGATGAAGAACCAAAAGAGAGTGGTAGTAAACAAAGTGAAGATACATTAGGTAGAAGCCAGTACGTTTCTTTAATGCTGTATACGTCCCCGAGCTTTGTGGCCTATATTCATATGGAAGGCGCGCCAGCCATTGCTGGAGCATTTGATCTAGATCACTGACGATTATCCTCACCGCTGTCTCGTTCAGGTCTTTAGCAGTAGTGGAGTATAGTTTAGTGTATATCTCACGTTTAATGATTGTGAGCTCACGGATGGACCTGAATATTTTATATTTCATTCTTCCTTTGTCGTCGATGTCTCTTTGGATGGAGGCGCGGTCAATATCATCCATAGGTAGTGGTATATCCCACCCGTAGACACAGTAATTAGGAGGGATACCGAAACGAAGTGCGATGCTATTGTCAACCCAAGACATGTTAGTTAAAACTACACCAAAATGGAAAATCACTCGTACTCAATGTCAAGGCCGTGACTGATAGCAAGTAATCGATTATATAATTCACATGACGAAGACTCTCCGTTGGGCCCCAGGTTATGCAGAAGCCGAATAGATAGGGATAGCAAATTGCTTGCCGGATGGGGCATCAGCGTACCCATAAGAAACAACGCCTAGTTCTAGTATAAGCTTTTTCTACCGGATAAGATGATTTCAGCGGAGTAAAAAGAAAGGTTTGCGCACCATGGCTAGCAATGCTTGAACAGAACGGAAGGAAGGTGGTAAGATGATTATAGAGCTGAGTGATGACATGGCACTTTTGAAATGCAGTCTCGCAGCATGATGCATAATTGGCTTGAGGGTACAGGCTAACGCAAGGATAGCATGCATGCATGTCCAGATTTCACCAGGGAGATCCGGATCCGTTAGATCGAATAATTGCTGCACGTCTGCAGTTACAACATCTTCGTCGAACACGGGACAAATGGAGTGCATTTTCGCAAAGTATAGCTGCAGGAGTTCGACAGTAACACTCTTTGGGGGAAATGGCAGAAACCCGCGATTTGGGAATGCGGTACACCGATCCATGGCTGCAGAGCTAGATGAGAGAGATCCACTAGGGTAAACTCCGGTGCGATCATGGAGCCATTGTTTGCCTTCTGGGCTGAGAAGAGATAAGGACCTCTTCGTACCAGCGTGAGGATTGTCTGTCAAATAGTTCGAGATCTGGAAGCATGGAAGTGCGTAAGGCGAGAGCTCCTCGCTATTAGCTGTGGACATCAATACACTACTGCTTCCCGGATCATCAGCACCGTCAATGCTTTCTTTCATAGACCTTTCGCGTGGCAAGCACTCGTTCTTTCGCATCTCGCATGCGAGACATTTAGTCTTGCCCGTCGACCAGTCACATTTGACTTTCCGTTGGTGACATGGTACACAAGCATACTTGCTTTTATCAGCACTCCTGCCCGAAGAGAGATCATATCAGTGTTGCAATACCTGCGATGCGCGCCCTCGCTTCCGCCCATCTCGGCCGCTCATTATTCTGGTTTCACAAAAATCGAACGGGCTAGCTGCAAGTGAGCAGTTCGTTTGCCGCTTCAGCAAAGGTGGCGGGAATCCATCGGTTACCTCATGGATCTGCGGGGCTCTTGGTGGACTTCATTCTGACGGTAATCCACGGAATCTCTCACCGTGTAAAGCCTGTAAAGTCTGTGTTTCGGTCGAAACATTACACGGCGGGTCCGGCCTCGGGAATACTGGCAGCCCGGGGAAATGTGGACTCTTGGTGGACGCTAGGGCTCGCTCATCAATTTCCTGATTGGGGGGCAGCAAAGGGAAGGGTAAAAAAAAAAGAAAGAAAAAGAAAAGATGAGGAAGATTAGAAAGCGCTCTAGACGCGAGGACACTCTGAAAGGGATCGGCCAAACGCATGACGTGATTACATAGGAGGGTGAAATCCGATGAGGCATGGCACCAACCCAGTGCTCACTACCAGGTCAGAAAGCAGACAAGCATGCTTTACAGTTGTCCGAGGGCACTCCTCTTTCTCTAATTTGCGCAATAGACTTGGTTGGAACACTCTTGCCTTCATATCCATGAAACGATGCGTGACCCCAAATAGGCATTGCACTCTCGCTTTACTTATCGCCATCTTCGTTGTCTAGGTCAATCATCGACTTCATCTCCACTTCGAGTCATCGCACTCATTGATTACGATTGTTTCTATGCTCAATGTGAGGCAGTAAGGCTTGGGCTTGTCTGCGGGAAGTCCTCTAGCAGTCCAGTAATGGAATTTCGTTATTGCACTGAATTATACAGCCAGGGAACACGGACTTCGACGGGCGATGCCTGTCGAGGAAGCAAAAGAGAAATGCCCTGCCCTAGTCTTACAACACGTCCCAACCAGAAGGGAAGGAGATCCCAACTGGGCGTACAGGCCGATGTCCTACAAAACATGAGAAAAGACAAAAGCGCGCTAGATCCTAATTGTCGAGAATCGCGGACGACGTTTGAGCTCATCCAACGACAACCTTCGCTGCCTGCTCCTCTACTCGAGCGTGCAAGTGTGGACGAAATCTTTCTCGATCTCTCAGCCCAGGTATACAGCCTACTCTTCCAGCGATGCCCAGAGTTATCGCGGGCGTAGTCCGAAGATTTAGATGCGTTTCTACCTCCGCCAGCAGATGTCCACCTTGATTGGCATTCCTCCCACGTTGTTGACGCATGAAGGGAGCATTCAAACTTGCATGAGCAGGATTGGGATGATGTTACACTAAGTTTAGGATCCGAAATTGCTTCTCACCTGAAGGGTGAGATTATTAAACACCTAGGTTACACATGCTCGGCGGGCATTGCCCGGAACAGGTCCCTGGCGAAGCTTGCTGCTGGGCATAAGAAAACTAACCAGCACACTGTGGTCCGTAACTGTGGGATACGTACGTCGGTTCTGGCCATGTACAAGTTCACGAAGATCCGCGGCCTTGGAAAAGGCTTGGGGCTGAAAGTAATTCATGCCTTTCAGACAGACGAAGTGTCCCACTTGCTACTTGTATCATTAGCACGGATGCAATCGGTGCTAGGACCGGAAGACGGGTTATGGACATATAATATCATTCGTGGCGTGGACTTCAGCGAGGTCACCTCCCGGATTCATATCCAGTCAATGTTGTCAGCTAAAACGTCCGTTCCTAAGATTACTGTAGATCGCGCCAAGAAGTGGCCCCGAATATTTGTTGCAGATCTAATATGTCGGATTGAGGAACTCTCGACTGAGGACCATCACGTTCGTCCGATGACCATAACGCTGAACCACCGACGTGGATGGCTGTTCCGGCCCAATGCGCCCCAAGCAGAGCACCATTCCGCGTGAATCTTGCGCTGTCGACTACCACATCCTTCTAATTAATGCTGAAACTCTTCTTGCACGGATGCCTATACAAGATGCTCAATGGTGGCCGTGTAGGAGCTTATCCCTGCGCCTTTCGACATTTCAAGTCATTCGAAAACTTAATAAGCCCTTTTACTCCTACTTTGACACCAAAGTCGACACCGTTGATCCGAAAATACGCTCCGGAAGTGAATCACCTCTTACGGAGGCAGCACTGATGATTGTCGACTACGTATGCCCTCATTGCAACGAGCCCATCCCCGCGGGTAGGGTCTTGGAGCACCTCAATAGGCACGTCGCTGTTAACTTGTCTGCGACACAGACCTGATTCCTCTGCCCTAGGGGTATCTTTGGATTACCAGTACCGTGATTTTGCACGTAGCAGTATTCTCTCCCTTTACCTCAAACCATATACAGTCTCTAGCCAAGCGAAGACTAGTACTACTCTATACTAGATCACTTTTTTCTCGGCCGGCACAGGATGAGGAACTTAACAAAACGTCGGCCAGTGAGACACGAAAACTGTTGGTATGTCCCACGCGATAGGGCCTCCTATGGCAGGCCTATGAATAACTTGATAAGAGGGACTTGGTTAGCAGAAGAAAAACCAAATAAAGTTATCAATTTCAGCGCTACTGCTTACGATAAGACAATACTGTACACATACATCTGCTATATAATTCTTGATTGTAAATCGAATAACTACGCCCAAACCGTCGGAAATCTTCGGTTGAGACATCCCCAAGCCCACAGACCCTAATGGGGCCCAAACTTTATGGTTGGCAATAGATGAGCGCCGTTGCTTAGAAGCTTGCGGCCGAAATTGTTATAAAACACTACTGTTCTTCTCGCGGAGTATACTAGCCATGACTCCCCCCGCCTGGAGCAGAATTCCTTGGTGTTACGGTATAAGCTCCGTTTTTACAGAGCAATAGTATCATGGTTACCAACGCACGAAAAACTTTTTTATATGGGGAAACTTCGGAGTGGGTCCCTTCTAGCAGCGCGCCAGAAACAGCGGCTGAACTTCCCACGCGCGTAGCATTGGAAAACTCATATATGCACGGTGGGTCTAGACCATTATCTGGTCTTGGCTTGCTCGCTCCATTATGCGAAGAGCACAACGATTCCCACTTTCGATCGCCAGTGGCATCTTTGATAGAATGGTCGCTTGCTCTTGATAGCGTCTTTATATATCTTTTCGGGTCGTGGTAGCTGCTATGGGATTTGTTGTCTCAGTGTTCAAGTGCAAATGCACTAAAGATTTGCTAAAGATTTGCTAGAGCCATTCATGACGCAGGAACTTCTACGCAATTCAGGTTGAACGCAGGGTGATTCCAATTTGTACTGTAAGTGTGAATTCATAAAGGTTTTGACGACAAAATAGTTATCTAGAACTCATAGCTACATCTGTGTATTTCCCAGTACCTGTGCTAGCAGCACGCGTGGCACACTATCCAAATAGAGGATGACTTGAGATGGTAAAGGGTTCACATAAGCTCCACCTCAGCTATCACCCGGCTTGCCTTCCAGTTTGACTGCGACGAGCTTAGCGGGCTCCATTGCCTTCCCCAATACCGGGGTGAATTGCGCACCGCAAGTTGTCACATAAAGAATAGAATAATCTCGGCTGTAGGCCACAGAAGTTGATCCTCCAAGGGTGATCTCAAACTGGTTCCCTGCGACAAGATGAACCCTTCCCTCCGGCGAAATTTCCACCAGCTCGTTCTGAGGATTTGTTGTCATATATGCTGTTCCACTGGCCGTCAACACAAGATCGTCGAACGTCAGTCCACTCATAATGACCTCAACCGGGCCAGTGGCTGATGCATCCTGGTCAACCGGAATACGAGCATACACCTCTTGACTCGTGCTTGTGTAGTAGATATAGTTGCGAAAGACCTTCAAGCCATTAACTCCAACATTCACTGGCTGGCCATTGGCAGGCAGCATAGTTGAATGGGAGAGGGCCACCGAGTATTCCCCGCTGGTAGTGTTCAACCGCCAGATCACTCCCTTGCCGGCATCAGTGATAAGAAGAACATCATCGCGGAAGCGAGCCACTCCATCCAAGAATTCACCGGCAGGCATGGGTGCCAGGACTTCTGCACGGGGCTCCTGCTCTTTAAGGTCAAACGTCCAGACTACGAACGATCCTGGTGTTGGGACGATGCTAGGCAGGGAGATATTGCCTGCAATCACGGCATACACGTCACGCTCCATCTCCGCGATACCTAGGACACTGGTGGCGTTCGGGAACCGGTAGAGTAAGGAACCATTCCCCCGGCTGAAGCCATCGGGGCCTGGAGTGATGGACCAGACCTCAGGAACGTCGACACGCGAGACAATGATATTTCCATTCCGTCGAACATGAAGATTTTCGAACCAGGTGCCGTTTCGCTCCAGTTGGAAAACAGTCGAGACCGATGTCGTATAATTTGCTCTCCGAAAATGGGGTGCTGCGAAAGTTGTTCCCAGATAGGGGAACAACCAGGCAGCACAGTGTACCGCAACTAAGAACTCTCGCATGGTCAACGTAAGCAAGCAAGAAGAGCAACTAGAGAGCAAAGAGTACTATGAGAGAAACAAATAGAATGCAAGAGCCTTCGCAAAGTCAGGTGTCCCTTGGGTAGTCTGAATAAGTCCAGGCCAGATGTCGTGGACTTTTAACTTGTTTAAGTAGTCTTGTACGACCGAGTCCCTTCTCACCAAATATTAAATGTTCTAACTTGTTCTGTCAAGAACTAAAATTATTGGCCTGTCCTGGTGAGCAAATCCCGTTTCTTGCACATAGCTCCATTCTCGGCGATTCTTCTACGGTCGTTAGCCATGTACCCGTCCATGGATGCTGCCGGGTACAATACATATTATTGACAGTAACAAGGTCTCGGGATGGGCGGCTAAACAGGAGTATGATGTGGACAATAGCCAAGAATTTGTGCCGAAAGAAATATTATGATCCAGATGATGAGGCCGGTAGTGGTCCACTTTTGGATCCACCAGGCGTTCAACGTGACTCAGTAGTTTCTGCATTGAGTGTATGTCAGCGTATCCAAGTCCAGAGGATTGGAGCCTCCGACCACTGAGTGCGTGTTGCGCCGTAGAGCAAAGTAATTTGCGCCCATCACGACCCACTTCAGCACCTTGAATGCATAAAAGACAAAATCAGAACATAGACTATTGAGTATTGTTGGGGTTAGTGGTGATCATAAAATGGGGTCGCTCTAGCCAATCACCCAGTAGAGAAATCGGACCAGGACCCGACTCCGAGTTGTTTGACGCATTATGGCTCGGACAGCCTAGAGCATTTCTCAACCATCGCACGAATGTGCCTGAGAAAGCTAAGATCTGCTAGCAATACCTGAGATCTGTTATCTCTATAGTGAGGACTCAACCGAACCTAACTGTTGTGAGGATATGGCCATGAAGACCGTCTACGCCGAACTATCTATTACAGTAAATCTAGATTCCAAGATTGGATACTGTGACAGTCATAAGGTCTAGTTACTCAGAATATTTAAACATACTTCTCCAACAAAAGCCTCCACAGCTGTTACCCATTATTCTTGGCGAAGTCTCACTACAGTTCGTCGTCAACCTCATTGTCCGACAGGGTGGCAGGCATCGAGCCAACTTTCAGGAAGCAGCAATCATGCTATTTGGGAGTGCATCATGGCCTCGTACCTGACAGCAAGACAAGTGTAGCCTGTTATGTCGGGAGTATGAACCTGTCCAGGGTCTCAGTTTAAATATTACACAGCGGCCAAAGGGGGGTCAGTAATGAGAATCGTGGTATTATTGCAGGATACTATAAAAGATTGCGAGAGATTATAGATGTAATGGCGATCTACCAGAGAAGTAGTATTCAGAACACACAACTAGGTAAAGATACTATGAAGAAATACAGAGTTGTATGAGTAGTATTTGGCAAATTGAATAGAGACTGTTTCTTGTTCTTTCTTTTCTATAATAAGTAGATTTATTTATAGCTAAAGACTGCTAATATAACGCTAAAGGTTCGATATAGAAAGTGGTCTATATCATCAGATCTCCTGGAATCGAATGCACAGTGGACAGGGTATTGCATGCAAGTTTGACCCTCTGGACGCCCACCCTTATCTGGAGGCGCCTTAACATTCTCAAACAATACCATGTGAAATAATGGCTAGTGTTAGCACTTAGGCAACAGAGAGCAGCAGGAGCAGCAGCGATCTTGGTGGGGTGGTAAGATGATTGCTTATATCATGTCATGCGTCAAATTCAATAGTGTACTTTGCACGAATTGCGCACACAAAACCTTTCTAAACAATGGCAACAAACGCAATAATGACATTTCAAAGGTAGACAGGAGCCAGCTGCCATAAATTCGTCTCATTTGTCTGTAAGTACATGCATCCCAATGAATGTACACCGTGAAATCAGCTTGTGTGGCTGCCGCTCGAATACCACTTCTTTTTCACCATCTACCAGGTCCATCAGTGCGGCGTCTGACGTAGCAGCGGAGTGCAGATGTTCTTTGTCTTTCTAATTTTAAACATTTCTTTTTCGGCGCTGGGTCCTCTACAGTTTTCATTCTCGTGCATTTATTTCCTTTTCCTTTAAACGCAGTTGCGACGTAGATCCTTAATTGAGTTAGCATCGTAAAAATGGCGTCAAAGATCCATGCTGCTGATGTAGACTTTGTTATCGATATGGTTTATCAAGGTGGCTTTCTCTCTCCATTATTGGGATCGTTGTTCGGGATCCTGAATCTCGTCACAAAGGGACAAAACCCAGGAGCTACAAGTGTATAATGAAATCTTAATAGCTATAACGCAGCTGAAGATTCTCTAGATGGAAGCGGTAAAGCTCCCCCCAATTTTCCTCTGTTTGAACCTAGATGCGCAATATACATACGCTTATAAACAGACCGCCGCACACGACACGGAATAAGCCATCCATGGATAATAAGTTGCACGCATTTGTCAGTCTTATTACTAAATCATAAGGCTCGCTTTACCCGACCGTCTTTGTCACTCAGCTCGTCTTTCTAAGGATGGGAGAAGGGGGAAGGGGGGGGGGCGCTTAGATCCGGCTATAGAAGGGCTAGTAGGAAAAGGTGTCTTTTCAATGGAATGAACTACTGATACCTAGTAATATCAGGCAAGGAAGTTCTGACAAGTCTTCTAGAACGGATCAAGAGCTGAGCTCCATGTAAAATGCCAAAGTCAACGAACGGCCCTAAACCATATCAACGCGGGTTTGGCGACGCGTTATCTTAGCAAGATAACAGTAAATTATATAGACACATAGCTAATAGCTCCGTTAGTTCTTGCGGGTTCAAATCCCGCCAAGAAAAATAAACGACGGTAGTATATAGAAGATTGAGCGAGTGTCTAGTATTATGTTTTTCCTAATAAATATATTCTTTTGGATTCTCGAGGGTAATTGGGTAAACCATAAGTGCCCAAAACGGCAATGACAAAGCCTCATCGCTGGTTGTAATTATGAGATAAAAACCCGATGTGTCTCTTTCCATTCCCTTGAGAATTTCCCTTGTCCTATGCAATAACGTATGTTACCTTATTGTTTTGATAATGCGCATCAACTTGCAGCAGTATATAAAAAGCATTGTGAGCGCCACAGGGAGATTGAGGCCGTGCAAAGCAAGGGCTTGAACGATCATTGCTCCAAACCACGCGGTTGGAAGAGTGTGCTGCTTTTCATAGGTTTATGCTTTACAGTGTCAAGCAAGCCTTGATGGCCTCCCATAAACCAGCTGTGTAGCAGCAAGTCTCCATCAGAGGGACATCTCCCTAATACTGAACAACCTCCCAAATCCCCCCTTGTGCTCCTTTCCATAAGCTGCGGATAAATAGGCCGAGGCACAGAGGTGCATCTACGGCCAGCAAGAGCAGTGTGAAGGATATACACGAACTGATGCGCACAGCTGAGGCTTCTCCTCCAAGATACCTTGTGCGTTGATATCTTCACTCCTGTCCTCAATCGCCATAATATAATGAATCCGAACCACTTGCGTTAACCTCAGTTGCTGCCGTGGTAGTAGCCACGATCCAGTTTCTGGAGTCTATAACTCCTATGTTCGTCTTTCTGGGTATCGATCTCCCTCCTTCTCTCAACCTTGCGCCTTTGGGCAACCTCGAATTCTTCCCAGTGTCTTTGACGACTTTCCTCCGTTGCTTTGCCTTTCCCTCTTCAGCAGCCGCGGTTGTCCGAAGATTTCGGACTTCGGTAACGCGGAATATTTTCGTTCCGCTTGGGAGACCAAGTGCACATGTCGAACAAGCGTTGCGGGCTCAGGCCCTTATACATCTCTGGAACAATACCGCAGTGGAGACTTCGATCTTAGATCTGTAGACGTATGGGCCGCCGGTATCGTTAGGGAGAAATCCTTGGAAGATTTTCTTCTGATTTTTCTGTTTTTCTGCCGGCAGAACTCAACTGACTATAATGGCTTCTTTATAATGATATACAACTTGCTGTGTTTTACTATTTAGCTACTTGTCCTAAATACTAGAGTGGCCCGGCTAGGTTAAGGTTAAAGATCGGTTAACCACGGTTAACCGTGACTAGGAATATATAGTTGGATATATGGTGGGCCGGCGCGGCGGGTGATTGCGTAGGTTACTATGGCATAACCGCCCATCTCCTAAATATGTTGGATTACACTGGGGGGCGGGGCATTCCTTCTACTCACCACCTACGGCCACCTGCACATGCCATGCCGTCTCTGACATAAATCAGGTTGGTTTTACCGTGCTTGAAGAAGATGCGTCTCATATATTCGCTTGTAGACGTTGAGTTATGCTGGTGTTTTCACCTATTATTGTTATCGATCAGTTGCCATGGTCAACCTCTCTGCGCGAAGTTCCTGCAATAATAGATGACCTTAAGGCTTAAATCTACTTTATCTGTATTTACTGAGCAAATATGGCTCGAAAACGGCCACGTCCTTCTTTATTTCTCCCACGCGATGGTCTCCCCAACCCTAGCAGTTCTACGTCCTCGGACATGGCTGCTGTGACGGAGCGTCATGTGGCCATAGCAAAGCAGCTAGCTTCGTATAGTGAAGAGGTATTAAGTTTATCTCGAATCAACCGTTCTGAGAATACTTCAAAGTCGTACAATCCAACGCAGAAAAAATGGATAGACTAGGCTAAATAAATTAGATTTCCAGATGGTGAACTGGTCACTGAATATAAGCTTGTCTGGTTTCTTAAAGAAAAAGTACTCTGCCATGAAGTCTGGTCCTGTCAATACAAAAAGCGCTGTATGACTAAAGAAGGAGAGCTGATTATCTGTATTCTAGAGAAGAGTGCTGTACAAAGCTACGTATCCACTGTCATAGATCTCTGATCGTATCAAAAGAGCAGCAGGGTTAATCCAAATCTAATCCTCGCGGCGAGGTAGTCACTGCGCTTTTGGATAACCACGCGCGTCATGAATATATACGGAAACGGGACCAATATCTTGATCAAGCAGCGGGTACCTTGCTGGATGATTACGACAAAAAAAGAATAAAGACTTTCGTTTGATACTGCTGGGAGGGCTGGGCGCAAAACGTACCGGAAAACTCCCAGCGCAGGAAGCCGCAGAGTATTGAATCTTATCTTTGTACAGTCGTGGGTTTCCTGTTCTCGCACCATATAATTACGCGGGGCTAGTCGCGGTGGAGCTTGCAGTTCACGGATCTTTTTATTATTTCTTTAAAGAATGAGGATTCTATGCCATATTTTCTAATGATTATGATCCTGGATAATGGCAAAACAAATGCAATGGGTCGCTTGGAATATAACTCAGTGATGCGGCACCGCAACCCGATGGTCTATACAATGACCCACGCCGCGTTTATCTTTTTTTCCGGTGGAATATCGCATGGGAGCCCGTGCCTGAGTTCCGCCGGCGGCCACAGTAGTATAACTTGCATTTACTTAAGGGGCGGAACTGAACGGGGTATTAGAAAATCAAATCCGCCGCGTTGGATACTAGAATAATAATACTCTAATTAATTGCTGTCTTACTCATCTTCCCCGAAAGATTATACGAGCAATGGCAGGCTTTGAGGCTTTTATCCCGGGGAATTACTATCTGCCCCGTGCAAAGATCCAACCCCCTGGGTCTCTCACCCACGCGGTCTGGCCATGGGTTGATAAATGGCTGGACTGGTTTGAGTCGTACGGAGATTGCAGCCAGCAGGAAGAGAAGGAAAGCAAAAATAAAATAAAAAAACTAAACAAAAAATCAACATAATATGATAGCCCAGAGATTTTCATGACTGCTTGTCCAGCTCTGTATGATCTTTCTACAAGATTTAATTATTTTTTATAAGTAATTTCTATTATATCCCATCTAGAGTGATCTGATTTTTGTACGAGAAGATTATCAGGCCCTTGCTACGGAGGTTAAACAATCTATGCAGGACATGGAAGAGTCCGAGGAGGGTTAACTACAGCAGGCCCTGCCGGCTCTAGCTGAGCGTCTTAACCATGTCCAACGGGATCTTCAACAGGGATTGGGCCACGCTATTAAAGAATGAGGGAGTAAAACACAATATCAGCTTCAAGAGATCAACAACTACCTTTATGATATTATGGGTGACCGGGTGGCTTTTACCCTGCAAGCGGTGGATCCAGGCACAACTGAGGCGTCCGTGTCTGCAGTCCAGAGTTCATAATCTATTCTCCAATTCATATCCACCCTTCCTGCTACCGCTGCTGCCGTTGGTAGCGGTGCGACAACTATACAGGAGTCACTTGAGTCTATACCCACTCTAAATCTATCAGAAGGAATCCCTCATTATCTCTCTTTTCATATAATTCACACTGTGCCGGAGCTCTGGAGGGAATGGACATGCGGGCTGGGAGGTAAGCCTTCCATCCAAAGCCTGGAAGATACGTATGGCGCAGCTTGGTGTCCCTTACAGCGTGAGCGGGTCAAATTCTGCCGCAGGAAAATAATTATCGATCAAATCTGTAAAAGAAATATCGGAACGTCTCTCCTAAAGGCCGTGGAAGAGGTGGAGCTTATACGGCAGCGAGGGAAGATGGGCCTTCATGCGCTCTCCCAGGTGCTGCAGAAGGACAGAGAGAAGACGCAAAAGCAAGACTAATATATATTAAAGTAAAAAAAGAAAACCAACAATAGCTTTGTACAGCAGCGGAAATCACAGAAATTAATAAATGCGTTATAAGTTGGAATATTTTGTGCTTTTACTTTGAGCTAAATGTGGAAACAGACTGTCTAGAATAGACGACTAATTATATATTATTAGTTAACATTAGCTTTTTTCTTGATGAATAAGGTGCATAACGCCTGGTGTCACGGCCTATCCCAACTGGGAACGTTCAGACAGGATAACCGCTGCGCTAGGAGCAAAAACTAGTATTCAAGGACGCTGTCCTTGAACCGTTCTCACCTTATATATGAAAGCTGTACAGCGCCGTCACACCTGGTAGTATAAATTGTTGTATTATAATAGATAGTAATAGAGCCACTTTTTCTAAATCGACCAACCAGTGGCCAGAGTCCATAAGTGCCAAGATTTCGCAGGCTTGAGGGCTCCCCGAATATGATGCTCTTTTGGGGGGTCAGCCTGCGGGTGGCCGCCCTGATATGACAGGGATATTTTGGGGGGCGGTCGGGATTACGCGAAATTTCCGGAGGCGTGATATATACACATCGCTTCCACAAGAGTCGCATATCAGCTGACTATGTTATCGGATAATTGTTCTTCCTTATGAGCTCATACGGCTGAGCTCTAAGCACAAGAACTAGCGGAAATAGCCATACAGGTTGGATCGAAATCAGTTTCACCATTTCCACTCAGAGATTCTTTCTCGAATCCTCTTTCGAAACACGCTATACCTATTACGGTTACCCAACCCCTGAACCCCTTTCTTGGCAGTATTTCAATACACTCGTAAATAACAGCTTAAAAATAACTTCTGTATAGACTCGTAAGGTCCACAGAGTTTCTAGAACGTTGATGCAGCAAATAAGCCAAACAGACAAATGCCTGCTCGTTTGGAGACGTTGACAGAAATTCGAATCCCTATTCTGCTAACCACTCGCCCTCTAGAGTGACTACTGCGCACGCGTGTCGCCCCGGTCAGTTTAGGGTAAGAGCCGCTTTAGCGCGCGACCAGATCATCACAATGTGAGTCAACTTTGCATCGCCTTGGGGCTTAAAAAAAAAAAAAAAGCCAATCTGTCAACGTCCATAGGATTCTCTGTATCTATCCTGAAAAAGAGTTTTCAATCACTTGTTTACCCGGTTTCAATTAACCGACTTCAACTTCTAAGCATGGCTACAATAATGCACCTCAGCATGCATTCAATGCTCTACCTCGGCCCCGGCGGCCCGCATGCTTTCACTCAATTACCATACCCAGGAGTTCACAAAATCGGATTTGGAAAAAACCAATCCCAAGATACCGTCGCAAAACTACTCGTTCTCGGATGGGTCGTCCAGAGATCAAACTCAGAATGCAACAACCCACCCATCGGCGACTTCAAGGTCTGGAAGGAAGAAGTCGATCCACTCACACCAGAGGAGCGTGAAAAGCTTCCACAGAACCCGGACACAAAGACTTTGCATACACCATGGCGCGACCAAATCTATTATATGTGGAACCATGTCTTTTATGATGTTGGCAATTGGATGTCAGCGATGTACCGCGTTAGAAGATTCAAGCCACCCAACATAGAGCTCTTCGCCATTGAATTTCCAACATCCCATGAGAATAGCGATGGTGGGAAGGTTCCCGCCGCGACGAAAGTCTGGGACTCAGATACTCTACTTGCTCCGGCTTACCTGGCCCCGGGGGTTTGTTTGCGTGTTGAAACGCTTCAGCGTGGCGAAGAGGATGGGGAACCTTTTCATCCTGCCGACTTTGATCATGAGGACCGCTATAGTGTTTGGTTTGTGAGGGAGGGGCTGCAAATGCGGTTCTATGTGGAAGGAGACTGGGATCAGAGCACGGACGGAGTGGCTGCAGTGATGGTCTACGGGAGTATGTTAGGCGAGCCGCTCAAGGTTTTGGACCAAGAGAGCGAAGAGAGCGAAGGAGATGAAAATGATGGAGATGGTGAAGATGGTCAAGATAGTGAACATAAAGAGTAGACAGATGTGCAGCCTAAATCCGGGAACGGCACTATGCTACAGTATCAACTATGTCCCGCAGTTTCCAGCTCTATCTCTTCAAAGCTCGTTATTCAACAAACTTTTACCGTAAGCATACCGAGCCTCAGCCTTTAGTGAATCAGTGAAGTACGAAATTTCCATTATGACATCGAATCGAACTTCCCCAGCAACTCTTCAAATTCGAGACTTCATCGAGCATGTTGAACCGGATCCAACGCGCCCCGGTAAATGTCTCGTTATGCAGCTTCACTCAATATACCGGACAAAGCCGTTCACTCGGACGATGTTGTACTCCCACTATGGTAAACTTCTTTAACGAGGGGGACCGATCTGGCTTATACTAACCAGACGCCTTTGCATACAGTAGACCGCTGAGGGGGGTGGCGGCTCCATCTGCTCACCCTTGCTCACCCCTCTGCTCAGTGAGCAGGTGAAATGCCCTGAAACGAAGGAATGTAGTGAAAGGGTTTATTACAACCGTAGGCCTGCGCGAGGCGGTCTTAACGCTGCCTTTCACACTTTCCCTGAAACGAAAAGGAACGGAGTGAAACGCTTTACAACCCTAGAGTGGTGATGGGAGTGAGCTATAATAAGGAACGAGGTGCTGAGGGTCCAGTGTATTAGTATTTCCAGTTAACGTTTTCAACCACCGAGCGGTCCAATTTCTCCGCGTAATCCAAGAAATCTAAAGATTTCAACCATAAAATTAATTTCAATCCACCTAACTCCTACTAAAATATAAACCTATTTACTAGGGCAATTTCTTATAGTATGTCCAAATGACCCACAGCCACTGCAGCGCCGTGGAGCTCGTCGACGAGGTGCTGGGGTAGGTCCATCAGGCTGCTCATACCTGGCCAGGACAAAAGCTCCAGTGGCTCAACCAAAGTAACGCCACACTTTGATTAAGCATTCAAATATACACTTAAATTACGTCTAACTCTACTCTGCACTCTCTACGGGCAATTTTCCGCAGTTTCCTGCGTCGTTGTGGCCGCAATGTCGCAGAAACAGCAGGAAAAGGTCATATGGCCCTAACTAAGCGACTACCGACACCTAAATATCCACGCAAACATGATAGCCCTAATTAACGATGCTAAATAGTTAAAACAAGTACAGGATACTGTCTCCCATGGTTCTTCCAAGTTAGTGTTTTTTTCAATTTCTGAACGCCGTGGTTGAGCTGGCCGAGAAGGTCACCGAGGCCCCGTCTCTCGACGTGGTCGTCAAGGACCTCAAAGAAATCAAGAAATACATCCAAAATCAATCCAGACAATAGATTCAGCTGACCAAAGCAATCAATGTTATTAAAAACCAATCAGCCAAGGCCAGCGGGTCAGCTGCTCCCCCCAGGTCCTACATGGAAGCCGCACGACGGGGTGCCGCCACGTCCAACTGGCTGGCCAACGCCCACCCTAATGGGATGAGCCCGAACGGGTCCACGATGACGGGGACGTCTAGTACCCCTGCCTTATTATTACCCCTACTGGCTGAGGAACTGGAGCTGCATGTGCGGAAGACCACTGCCTCCGTTGTTAACCCGCTTCGCCGCAACTACCAAACGCTAGTCAACCGTATCAACGCAAGTATTACAGAGAGCGGAGAAAAGCTGATCACACACCGCAAGATGGCCACCGGCTGTGTACTATCCAGCGGAGATGTGGTGCTGACCGCGGACAACATTGAGGACGTCGAACGTCTCACGCGGTCCCCCATGTGGGTGAAAGGTATTTAGGGGCAGACGCGACCCTAAA
Organism: Aspergillus leporis; assembly: GCA_009176345.1. Taxonomy (NCBI): domain Eukaryota; kingdom Fungi; phylum Ascomycota; class Eurotiomycetes; order Eurotiales; family Aspergillaceae; genus Aspergillus; species Aspergillus leporis. The sequence continues at coordinate 73,648 of ML732273.1, read as the reverse complement.
ACGTCGTGGATACCCCATCATCGTGCATCAGATGGAGACCAAGATGATTGGACTGGACAATCTAGCAAAGTATCAGCGTGTACTAGCAGAGCATCTGCTCGTAGTCAATACTACCTGACTGGCAGCGACTTCCACAGATATCACCTTTGTGGGATGGCTCCAGCCGTGAAAGATAGTAACTTGAGAACAACTATTATTTATATTAAATATAAAATTAAACAGTAACTATACTGTTAATATAGTAATCCGCCAAGGAGTGGTCCTGGATGGGAAAATTCACCCGGCGGCCTGGTATAACCAGGAGCAGCACATCCTGTAGTACTTCAGCTGTCAAGATTATGAACATATTATTTAATATTGCCGGAAGCCCCGGGCCTGCGCCTACTGTGGCAAAGACCATGACATGAACGACTGTGAGTTCAAGAATAACAAAGAACACGCGTACTACGCACTCTGTGGAGGGCACTACTTTGCCTTTAAAAAAAGTGCAAATACTGATATAAGTGGATCAAGATGATCTGGGCAAAGTGGGCGTCCAGCCTGCAGTACTACCCTGAGACCCCTTGGTCAGGCAGAAACCCCAGCCGTGCCGAGGATCCAGTCCAGTCAACACCAAATTTAGAGGTGGCAATTTCTCAACATGCACCTGGACGGGACCGAGCTCGCTCAACCACCGAGAGACGAGACACTGCGGCATCCCGTAGCAAGAGCCGCGGTCCGGAAATCGAAACCATCAACACACGCAGCAAGAGCTGGGCTCAACTCTAGCGCATTTCCAACAAGAACCCAGAGTCAATGGCCCAGAGCCACCAGAGCCTGCGACGAAGTCATGTTACAAGGAGATGCCAACAAGCTGCAGCTGGTCAGACGACGGCGTAGCAGCAGGCAAACTAGATATATTGCTGAGTCAGACAATGAGGTCAGCAATAAAGTAATAACCTATTATGAAGATAATCCTGAACACTAGGATCAATAATAAATATCACCACTAGCAAATAGATAGACTGCTTCTAGATCTTGTAGACTAACTACTAGAATCAACTATCAACCATGGTACACCTCTTTGATAAGAAGGAGGTGCAAGATGTGGAGATTATTACTATACAAGAGCCAATGATTAACTACAGCACTACACAGATGAATACATATGTTTAAACTCTCCAAGACAACTTTCACGTGGCCATACGGCCCACATCGAGCCATGTAGAGGCAGACAAGCCCTGTGTGTGCTTCTTCATAAACAAAAAACTACATTTCAAGTAATAGTTGATTCAACATCACTCGCGGTTCCTAAGCACGCTAACCCTACGGGGTACTGGCCTGCGGGAACCTGTGCACATCCATAATATATATAACCCTGGACCCCCAGCACCATCAGTCCTGGGGGAACTAGCTCGGGCCATCGAGGGCCTCTCAGGCGAGCACTTGGTCGTAGGAGACTTTAACCTCCACCACCCACTCTGGGCAGTTGAAGACTATGAACACCAACATGAGTAGGCAAACGAACTAGTTGATCTGGTGGCAGATCACCAGCTCAAGCTTCTTCTACCAAGTAATACTGTCACGTATGAAAAGAACAGACACCAGACAACCATCAACCTGGTCTGGGGCACCCCACAGCTCGCAGACCGACTGGTCAAGTGCCAGGCACGCCAGGACTGGTGGAGCAGTGTGGACCATATCCCAATACTGACAGAACTCAGTCTCAGCCTCCCACATGCGCCGGATATCATCCGCAGGGGCTGGGCCAACACTGACTGGAAACTATATAACCAGGTCGTGGCGACACGAATATGAGAGAACATAAGCCATGCACTGGCTACACCAATAATGATCGACAGAGCCGTCGAGCATCTTATTGACACGCTTACGGAAGCTACCGAGGCAGCGACTTCAAAGAAAACAATCACTCATTTCTCAAAGCCAGGCTACACCGTGGAAATGAAACGACTCAAGACACAGGCCCAGCGCGCGAGGCGAAGGGCCAAAACTACTAGGAGAGAAGAGGACTGGGAGATATTTTACCAGGCCCATCACAAGGCAGATCGGGAGACAACAAAGTTATCAACCAGAACACACGAAGCACAGGTAGAGGACGTCACCCAGTCCCTAGAAGGGTTCTGGTGGCTGGCTAGATAGACACGCTCACGCGGGGACCCCCGGACAACCTTTACTCCAGCCCTACGGACCACCGATGGAACGATAGTCGATGACCCAGAGCAAAAGATCAAGTTTTTTTAAACAATATTATTTCCTACTGCTGTTGAAGTAGATCTCTCTAATCTAAATACTACCAATACCCACCAGGACTATCTGCCCTGCGGATTACGCTCTAAGAGATCATTCGATTGGTGGAGTGGGCTGCGCCGAGAGAAGCACCCGGCCCAGATGGAATTCTAAACAAGGTCTTATAATAAATACTTTCTATTATCAGATCTCATTTAGAACACATTTTCAATGTGTCTAGATCAGGAATACTACTTATAATACTTTTAATACTTCACCACGGTTGTCATTCACAAACCAGGCAAAGACGACTACTTAATCCCAAAAGTCTACCACCCTAATGCTCTTCTCAGCACTATCGGAAAGGCACTTGAGATGATAATCACCGCGCGGACCAGTTATCTAGTAGAAAAATATGCTCTCCTACCACAGAATCATATTAAGGGTCGTAGGGGATGCTCCTGTGAACATGTCCTCCATTTACTTCTGGAGAAGATACATGCAGCATGGTGAGCAGGTCATCTAATTACAACCCTACTCATGCTGGATGTTACAGGCGCGTATGATAATGTGTCTCACCAACGGCTGCTCCACAACATGTGGAAAAGATGAGTACCAATTTCTATAACTAACTAGATCAAAATTTTCTTACTAATTATAAGACCTCGATACTCCTGTAAGAGAGTGTATCCAAAGAGCAAGAGGTGACTACAGGTATTCTCTAGGGGTCTTCACTATCTCTAATTCTCTACTTATTCTACAACGCCGACATGCTCGAAAGCCCCCCGCATGGTGTGCTGGCAGTGGGATATGTTGATGATATATGCCTTCTTACGTGGGGCTTTACAGTATGGGAGAACTACTGCCGCTTACGACACGCTCATGAACAGGCAGAACAGTGGGAAAAAACATACGCCTCTTAATTCTCGCCAACCAAATATGGTATGATTCATCTGGTCCGGCAGACTGTGAGGCCACTCACAATCCCCCAAAACCCCCAAATTCGGGCTAGAGGAGAACCGACGTCCAGACAGGTCACCAGATGGATAAACCCAGCGGCAATGAAACTCGACCGACCACTGACTATCCGGGGGACGCAGATCCAACCCATCAATAGCCTCCACTACCTCGGCGTATTCCTCGATCCTGATCTCTCAGGGAAAGCTCACCTTCAATATCTACAAGCCAAAGCAGCCACCCTGACAGCAGCCCTATCTTCGATAGCAGGGTCTGTGTGGGGTGTTCCCACACTACATTTACGACGCATGTACATCGCAGTGTTGACCCCTCAGCTCCTCTACGGGTGCTCTACATGGTACACACGCGGCTCACGGGGCCACCAAAGCCAGGCAGCGCGGGCCATAAAAACACTAGAAAATATTCAACATGAGGTACTCCACCAAATTGGTGGCGCGTTTAAGACCACCTCACGCGCAGCGCTTTAGATCTGTCTGCATGTCCCACCCCCACAGGTTGCCATTAAGCGTACCACCGAGAATGCGTGCTTACGGATCCTGGCGCCACCATTCTACCAAACGCTACGAGAAACCCGGGAAGCCCAGCTGTCCAGGCCGGCGGATATCTGATAAAGACCCAGCACTGTCCCCGCTCCAGCGGCTCGAACCCCGGCTCGCCCAGGGCCTCGGAGAGGACCCGGACCAATCATTGAAGATCGAAACCATTGAACTAGTGGTAGTTGCACCCTGGTGAGTTCGGCCCAACACCCAAATTGCTAGCACCAAAGAGGAAGTACTCCAATAACATATCCAGCTACCTACATCTCACCTAAGAGTCTACACCGATGGTAGCGGCTATGCAGGAGGGATCAGGACAGCAGTGGTGTTAAAAGATGCTTCACTCAATATAGATCTATACAGACCGATTGAATGGGACATTACACGCACAGTTTATGCAGCGGAGCTGGTGGGGATCGGCATGGCACTGGAAGCGCTTGAGCATCGGCCTCAAGTACTGACAGAGGTTATAATACTCACAGACAATCAAGCTGCTGTGCAAGCGTGCGCGGAGCCGGACCGGAGACAGTCTGGTCAGTATATAGTGCGGGATATAGTCAGGCAACTGGATCACCTTCGAGCTGAAGGATACAAAGTACAAATACAATAGCTTCCTGGTCACAAGGGAGTCGATGGCAATGAACGGGCGGACAGCCTGGCTAAAGCAGCTGTAGAGGAAGCGTCCAGGCAGACACCAGGAATACGACTCGTAACCACATACAGGCAGAAGCTCCGGGAGCTCGCCGTACATGCGTGGTCAGCAATCGAGCTCGAGGGTTGGTGCCGCGAGGCAGGATTCCATGTGATCTTCCACTGGATTCCAGCCCACGATGGTATTGATGGCAACGAGAAAGCCGATGAGCTGGCCAAAGCAGCTGCAGTAAGAGGGCCAATGCCTAAGGAAGCTAAGCGGATGGTCCGGCTGGGAGCTGCAGCCAAGAGGGTTGTCAGGGAGCGGTTGAAGAAGGATTGGGTGCAGGCATGGAAGGAGAAGACCAGTCATTTAACAACACACCTGATTCAGGCGCCTGGTCCGCAGGTCCTGCGGTACTGGAAGAGGTTGCGAAAAGCAACCTCCTCAGTCCTCATACAGCTGCGCACAGGACGTATAGAGCTAAACCAATACCTCGCCCACATCAATGTTTGCCAAGATGCTAGATGAGGGTGCGGACTGGGCAACCAGAACCCCCGACATATTGTTATGGAGTGCCCTCTTTTGGGCAAACTCCGCACGGACATGTGGCGGGAACTCTGCCTGAGAAGGGTCCCAGGGACTCTATCGTTCAACCAGCTCCTTCAGGAGCCGAAGACAGCTCTGCCAGTATGGAGCCGCTGGACGGCTCAACCCTGCATGGCGGCCATGTAATATAGGCAAGCTAGGACAGGACAATGAGGACTACTACTACAACTACTACTACTCGGGAGTATATATAGCATGGAAATAAGATTAAAGAAGTTTAAGATACTATACTTATAGATCAAGAGCTATCTCCAATTAGGCAGCGCGTACGAGCGCCCCCGCGCTGTAATGATTGTCATATTCTAGGGCATACTCGCAGACAATGTCCTAATCAATGTCCTAATTAGCTTTTATATAGAAATATGAGTGTTTTGTAAATAAAGGCCCTAATAATTCAGCCGCGGCCAGAATCTTATATGAGGTGCGGCGCTCGGTTGGGAATTACGTTATGGATTTATGGGTTCTTGGCGGGTTTATTCGCTTTCCCCGAGTGCCTGCGGGTTTACGGGTTTTGGGCTACGGGCTCGACCTCGAGCCCGCGGGCCCGCGGGCGGGTTGTGTGTTGGACCCTCGGCGGGCTGACCTTCGGCCTATGTACGGATTTGGCGAGGTCTACGAATAACAAATAATTATTCGCATATTTTAAAGCCTGCAAGTTGCGAATGCGAATAACGAATATTGCTATGGTCTGCGAATATTCGTATTCGCAACAGCTCTACATTGCGTTCATCAGTTTTCCATCTCAGTTTAGTTAAGAGCAGCGTAAAATCGTCCGAGTTTGTCCATCGGAAGGTAGCCAATGTTGGGATCCGCAACATCTTGATGTGTATCGAGATCGTCTTCAAAGGAAAACAGTCCCACAAAACGCAGGAAATCAATATGTCGCGGAACCTGACACTGCTGCTTTCTGATCCTTACTTAGCGTCCAATCTAGCTGACCGAGTTTCCCGATTCTCACAACTCACGTGAATTTATCGTATCGCAGCCTTGCGTAGAGGCTCAGCTTTCCAACAGCATGCACGAGCAACACATAGTAGGAAATTGTGGTAACGCCACCGGAGCAGTGCCCAATGGAGAGTAACGCGGCTCCAAAGACAGCATGTGCATATACATCTTTTGAGTTGACATTCTCAATAAAAGATGTTGTTGGGCCCATCGTTCCCAGAAGACCCAAGAGAGCTCTTGTGTAGGCAAAGCCATGAATTGGCATCATCGCATCGTGATAAGCAACTGGATCCTTTGAATAGTATGCGTAGAGCATTATTGTTGCGCGCAGAATATTACCGGCTTGGTACGTGGGCCCTGGTAGAGTCAGTAGAGGAGCTAAGAAAGAGCCTGCTGGGATACGTACGTGTAATGGGCTCATAACCCCTATGTAGATGCTTGGCTAGTGCGAGAGATGTAGCACTGTGTATAAGGCATGCTATTAATGCAAGAAGAGAGCAACCGAAGCCACCATAGAAGAGTATAAGTTCTATACATCCTACAACGGCATGCGGGAGCAATACTGCCATAATATTCAACTTAGTTTTGCGGAAAGGGCGAAAAATAAGAATACATACCAGGGTGAGGAGCATGGTATGTCCTTCCTTTGTTTGCAATCCCGGTACATACTGCAAAGGAATATAATATAAATAGGATGGCATGGGATTCACCTGCTTGAACCAATGAGGGCTTCATGACGAAGGTTCTATAGCTCTCGACTTAACCCTTTAGATCTGCTGTTGAAGGCCAGTTTATTGAAGGTTGGAGGCGAGAAGTACCGGAAAAAGACTTCGCATTAAGTATTTATGATTCACCTGACCAACCAGAAATTTCATCGACGGGTATTAGCGATCATCCTTTGCTATCTGCACATCATCCATGTCCAGCAGGAAGGACCCAGGGCATATGCATGATGAAACGGACTATAAAAGTACGATTTAGGAAACAGTTTCATAAGGTCAAAGTATCGTTTTCAGAATGTTACATATTCACAGTGTTGCTTCTAGCGGATTGCTATTACATAAGTTGAAGTAAAGCGTAACAAGTTGTCGAATTACAATGTTCAGAGAAATTACTGAGGAGCAAGCCTTGATAAAGAATTCTGCAGTGAACATACAAACCCTCCGTTTCCGGAAGTAGAGCTACCTCATAGCTGCCTCATACGCCGTGGGATTACGAGTCTGCATCTAAATGGTTGTACATAGTAAGATTCAAACGTCAGCTTATCCAGAGGGTAGCAGTAGATTATTGTTCCCTCTACGAATGAGCCGTCAAAGCAACCCTCCATAACCGCGGTATCATGATGAATTCATTTTAGGGCGGCTGAAAGCAGCCGAGATTTTAACTTTCTAGGTTAAACTTAGGACTCTAGAGAACCAAGATAATCTTATTCCTTAATCGGACACGTCATTCGCCGCCTGAACTTTGGCCACAACTTCGAGGTGACATAACTATGGAGCGAAGAAAATCATCGTTATTGGCAGCGGCGCGACTGCTATTACAATGATCCCAAAATTATCAGAAAGGCCATCCAATCTGGTGATCTTGCAACACAGTCCAAGTTATACAGTATCCTATCCATTCCCAACAGCACCTTCGGCTTATTCAACCCATGGTTGCTGAATTCTGTATCACGGACAGTTACCAAAATCTTGTGGATGGCGTTTACGCAATTCTTCTTTGTGTTCTCTCGGCTCTTCCCCAATGTATCCGGAAGGGTCTTGAAAGGGCTCGCAAGACGGGAACTACCTAAGGACATACAGTGCGAACCCCATTTCTCACCGAAATACAAGCCCTGGGACCAAAGGGTTTGTTTCTGCCCAGATAGTGATTTCTATCAAAGTCTGCGCAGCTCCAATACAAACGTGTGGACAGGAACAATCAAACTGGTAAAAGAAAACAGTATCGAACTTGATTTTGGAGAAGTATTAGACGTCGACATCACCATTACCGCAACAGCGTTGAAAATGCGAATCGCATGAGGGGTGAAATCTCAGATCGACAACACTTGCTTCGATATCTCCAAAAAGTATATGTGGAATGGGCTCATTCTCCAAGATCTTCCCAATGCATTTTTCATGCTAGGGTATGTCCATACCTCATAGACTCTTGGAGTAGATGCAACAGCCCGTTTTATTTGTCGTCTTCTAAGACATCTTGAACAGAATGAAGAGTCAGCTGCGGTTCCAAGGTTGGGGAATGATAATGTACTCCATCCTCGACGCATATTTGATCTAAATTCAACCTACGTAGGCGCTGCCCAAGATTACTTGCCCAAAGCTGGTGACAAATGACCGTGGTTCCCTCGCCAGTTACTTTTCTGACTATATGTTTGCGAGATGGGGGAAGATCGAGAATTTCTGCCTGGAACTTGTTGAAGAAGAGAGTGTGAAACAACGAAAAAAGGGTGAATTTCGTTGAGTAGACTCAAAAAGTGTTCTTTTGTCCTTGACTACCCTAAGCGCAGAATTCATATCCCCACTGTCTCTGCTGGATGCTGAGCGGAGAAGAGAGTTGTGGTCATCGGCGGAGCAAATGACTTTGATCACCGAATTCGCCGGCCAACTGGATTGGTCAAGGTCATGTCATGGAAGCGTCATCAGCAGGTACTCTTCTGAAAGGTGTTACGGTTATGGGCTTAAAAAACATTACTGGATAGTACCTGAAAGCAATCAAGATCTACAGAATGTTGGATGAGCCTGTAATAAAGTCTCTACTTGTTGGGTCTAAGCCACCTGATATCGATAATATGCAGACCTCTCAAGAAATAATGTTTACTTGCGAGGTTTGCGAGGTTTACTCAGACTAAAAGCCAGGGAGACCAAGATTCTTCATGCAGGTTGGACATAATAATGTGCGTCGTAGAAACGGAAGAGGGTGTAACATTTTGTTAGTGATTGTTTTCTTTTGGTTCCTTTTTGGAATGAAAGGGTGAGACTGTTTCATAAGCTGGTGCATGTTTAAATGACTTGTCCGTATTAAGAGGAGTGGCATAGAGTGGGCATTACCAAATCTCTCAATATAAGTCACATGATATACCTATTTTAGGATCTTTAGTGACTCGTTAATTGCAAGTTTATATAGTCATTGAAAAATTTCATGCAAATCTCAGGAGAGGGTGTTCATGCAAGATTGTATGAGAAACTCAATCTCAATTGGCCACTGAATTTTCTTGCAACTATTGATGAATTGCAATTTAAGAGGTTGCACGTCGCGGGGTTTTACAGTAGATAGCCTGCATGTTCTTGGTCCTACCTGTCAGGTTAGATTAAACCGGGTTTTTGATTGAAATGGTGATAAGGTTTTCGGTAAAATATTTCTTTCAAGTTTGACCGTTAACTATATTTAGGTTAGTCGGCCGTACTGGATCTCGGGCGATTTCCGGCAGTGACAAGGCTTGGTGTGTCTTACCTGCTTTAGACTCCCACTGGTGCGGCAGTAGCGTGAAAGGCGTAGATTAACGGAGTATCTAGTTAGTTTCACCGAGTAATTTCCATCCAATCCTTGCGGATTGTGGAGTATGTAGTTCGGGCCCACCGATTTGACTTTAACTCTTGGCGCGCGAGTGTAGATGTCAACCAAATCCCCTGAGGTAAAAAGGTGTCTCGACGGAGGAATGAGAGTAGTCTAGCTGGCTCGCATTAAAGGAATGAATGTCCCACTGCTAGATCAGTACACACATCTGAGGCCTCGATAAATAGCAGCCGTAGGAGTAGGAGTAGCAATGCTAGATTGAGGGAAATATATAATCATCACGATGATTGGATCGGGTAACAAATACCAAAGGAAACATAGATTGCAGCTCATTTATCCCGCGCATCAGACACTCTCATTGACACTAACATCGGTAGTGACCTGAATGCCTGCATGCATGATGCGCTCCTGCGACCCATTGTGGCTGGTTTCTACATCCGCCCTACTGTGTCCTGTCACTGTTTTCAGCTTGATGCTATTACGCCCCCCAACTGACAGGCCATTGTACGTCCGACGGGTCGAACTACCGTACATCTTCGACGGGCTGGTTGTGTCATCCTTGCTGGAGAGACCGAGCAGACGCTGCAGCGCCGGGAAGCGATATGTAATAAGCGATTTGAAGGAGGGGATGCACGCAATAAAGATGGCGACCGCGACTTCTACGCAAGACCAGTTCATTGCGTCGACTAAAACCCCTATAGGTGCCGAGGTGTCAGTAAGGCCAGAAAAGGAAATGGAGAGGAAAGAGATTGTTGTAACGCACAGGTGTGGTCCTCAGAGAAGGAGTTCATATAAGTAACTCGAATAATACTCGTCACGCACACACTGGCATCGATATTGGTTATTTCATCCGGTCATTCTTGCATGGAGCAGGGGCAGCCTACAGGAGACCCAGACTGAACATCATCACCAAGCCCACTCGCTTGCCCACTGTCATCTTCAACTGCACCAGTTTGGGCATAGGCATTGCGAAAAGAGCCAGGTCAGTGGCCAGTTTGATCCCAAAGTTGGCGTAGTAAAAGACCGTCATGTCCACGCACTTGCCCTCCACGAAGCCAGTGGCATCCCACGCCTTGTGGACGGGCCAGCACTGGAAGATCACGACGAGGGTCTCCTCAACCGTCTCAGCAACTAAAATGGCCATCAGACACCAGCAGGCAATACGAAACTTCTTCCCCGGAAAAATGTGTAGGTAGAGCAGGCAGAAGGAGACCTTGATGGCGCCAAGGGCGAGGACGTAGGCGAGCATGGTGACGAAGTCAAGCTGCGAAGTGATCGGTCACAATCAGCGGACGGCCGCGCAGTTGTCCATCATCGAGTAGATCCCATACCTTGAGGAACATGGCCCGGTCGCTGAAATTTTGCACCGTTCCGATGTGCTTGCCGAACCCATGTTTGGTCACTGAGGAGGGAGCCGAACTGTTAGCACATCATATGTGGTCGCCTGTCCGTCACAATGCCACTTACTTAACATACAAGCAACGCACAGAACGAACGTAAAGACCTAGATTGAAAAGCTGTGCATCAGTAAATGCGTGGAAGACAGGCGGAGCCCAAGCCGGCGGAGAGGTAGGCATACCCAACTGGTAACACACAGCAGATCGTCGAGATTTATCCCCGTAAGATATCGAATCCGGACGTAAAGACGCACCATCAGCCCACCGGTCGCGATCACGAGGAGCACCGTATTACAGAAGATGATCTCGGGAATCCGAGATTGCGCCAGGTAGGCTATTCGCTCGGGCGTAAGTGGCATATTTCTCCCAGGCCACTTCCATGGGGAAGACCGGTTGCCGTCTGGAAAGAAAGAGACCGAGAAGGTAGTCCAACAAAGGTAAAGATGGTTACATTTGCGAGAGCTTGAAGGCGTGTAGGAGGGAGTCTTGGCGGCGATTTCATATATGCCCCTGTGGCCTGCAGGGCCCGGGTCTGGGGTCTGTTTCATCCATCGACCAGGAGGGGGGGGGAGGGATGGATTCGTCGACAAGTTGAGTTCTCCACTGGCAGATCGTGTCGCAGGTCCGTATGGAGACTACGGGGTAGATTACTAGTATCATTTCATGATTGATACAGATTCAAACCGCGGTTCAGCGGACGATTTCCACGCCCCACCTGCTGATCCACTTGGGTTAATATCGCGCAGACAGGGGAGCTAGATTATGTCACACGGCTATTAGAGGCATTATTGAAGCAATTTCCACGAACACACCCCTATTTCTTTGGAATGATATGATCTCTCCATAGAGGCACCTCTAAGGTGTGATTCCAAAGCTTGTCCATAAAGGTCTGAAAATGACTGGAAAAAGAAGTTATTATAAATCCTGTTATCATTATCATTAACCTGTTTCTCCGGCAAACGCGAAGGCCGTTGACGTGCATCATCTGAATCCGGCTTGAAAACATATTTTTGTATCTGTATGATACAGTTCCAGGTAGTTAGAGCTGCTGATGGTGAGTTAGCCTTGGTTGGTCCAATATATTGCACGGCGGAGAACCTTATTCTTAGACTGTGCTATGAACCTGTTTGTTTCCATAAAATCCGACCACCCGCTCTCATCACGATGGGCAAATAATCCTGGTTTTGCCTGCATATTAATAAATATACTGATATTCAAGATCAGTGAGATTTGCCAAAAAAACCCTAGTCTTCGGGCGTAAACAGTAATTTCTCCGGACGGATATGGCTGCGCAAGCTCTGGCCGATGAGTCTTGTTCTATCTTGCATCTTCAACTGCTAATTCATAGTTTTTGCTCGGAGGAGGAGACCAAAAACCACCCACTAACTTCGCCGCTTTTTGTTATGTGATACATGACATGCAAGAATGACTTACACACGATGACAACACGGTCGCATGGATCTGCGCCTTACCGCGGCGAAGGCCATGCTAGACGAAGCTCACACTTCGCTACTACCTCAGCCGAAATCCGACCATAACGTCTACACACTTGGAAGCCTTAGCGGTCACAATGTGGTGGATAGAAGAAATACCACGATATAATAACCTCCAGTTAATCTATATACAATATATCTGATATCATCTCACAGCCTTTAGATATTACTTTCATTATAAGCTAAATACCCAAAAGGACAACCTAAGATTACACAACTTATGCAATTCACGGGTTCTCATTGATCGCATTGTTTACGGCCCCATGGGACTGCCCTGGGAAATGCTAAGGCCAATATAATACATTATCTGAAACTACTCCTCTAGTACCCTGTATTCCAGGAAAAAACTATTAGAATAGTCTGGGGATTTCACAAAGCATTACGTTAATTTTTCCAATGGTACTGCTCTTGGTTTGCCATTCCTGTTGATGCCCATATTAAACAACTACCTTTTCGAACTTGGACTTGTTATGAAATTGACAGATCTAACAAGTATAGAAGAAGTTGTTGCTATGCGAGTGGCTGAAGCTGCTGGAATACCTATTCCTGGAATTCTAAGCTGTGGAGAGCATTCAGTTGATTCAGACAGTCAAATATTTTTTATATTGATGACAAGAGTACCTGGTATACCACTGGAAAATTTATTTGATTCTCCGCAAGTTGATATTGAGGAGCTATGGCTACATGAATTAAATCCAGGACGAGGAAGCATTCCCAGAAATTTAGAGGATCAGTGGCCAATAGCCTGTGTCTCGAAGGAATTAAAATAATCTTCTGTCTTGATTAGACTCAGCTCGTCTCCGGCGCACATTTCACGCTGCTAGCAGTTTATCAGGAATACTAAGTGGTAGACGGACGGATCCAGGTTCTGTTTTTGACTTTTATCTTCTCCTTTCTCAGGTCATTGTTATGATATAAGAAGAACCAGTCATAGTATAATCGTTAGATATATACCATTTTATTCTTAACGGCGATATCTTCAGCTGCTTGTCATTGCATCGTACTCAGGCGTGTATTACAAAGGCCTTTCTCGGCTATATGCGTTTACATTCGTTAATGTACAGCGTAAAATTTTCGGGCGTCCAACCAGACTTTCATCCATCAAACAGACTGATCCCTCTGTAACTGCGTAGTCATCGTATATGGCCCCTCCATCGTAGCCTGCTCCTTCGCCGTGGGACTCAAAACCTTAGAAGGGTGGAAAACGCTCATCCCAACCATAGTAATAAACATCAACGTCGCATCAAAAACATACATGAACACCTCATGGCCGATCAAATACCCATCGTTTCCCTGCGCATACTCAATCAAACGAAAAATCGACCGAATCAAGATTAGTATACTGGCGCCGTATAACCCCAACATGACCGTTTCCCAGGTGGTCTCACGCCAGTGGCTCGGCAAGAAAGAAGTTCCAGCAGATTTGGGAGTGGGGTTCCTGCGGATTCGCCGATGGAAGAGGATGGATACGATGACGAAGACGCCGAAGAAGACCAATTGCACACATAGACCGGCTACTGTGATGTTTTCGCCCGTGTGCATTGCGCTGATGGTGCCGCTAGCCATGATGCCGCCGCCTAGTATGTGTGAGTGGTGGTTCAATATGGAAAAGATGATTATAAGTACCTGCTGCTTGGGCAAGGAATGCGATTACATCGCCCGATACGAAGATGGCAGTTAGCCATTTGGTGGATACTGGTGTCAACATTTCTGCATCGAGGTGCCTGATTATTCGGCCCAGTGTCATGTATATTGAGGCGGCGTAGAGAGGGGGCGCGAGGAGGATTAACACGGTTCCGACTGAATAGATAGGGATGGATTCTTTATTGGAGTGGGCCAATGCGCGACAAATATATCCGATTATCTGGACTGGGCTTTTGTTAGATATGCGGTGTGTATGTAGAGGTAGGAAGGTTCGAGTTCTATTGTTGGCGTGAGGAAGATTTCGACATACAGATTCCACCGGCCACAAAGATTAAGAAGTACCAGCATCGCGCGCGAGCAGTCTGGTACAGGTGATACGCGGTTGCTAGGACAAATAATACAATGAAGATAACTGCTGCGACGAGGGAAGGTGTGTAGCGGTATAGCTTAAAGTCGATTTTACCATCTTCGCTGGCACTCATGATGGTCACCGATAGATCTGTAAAAACCGCGCTTAGGTTTAGAAAGGACAAGACGAAGGATAGAGTGAATGCTCTCAATTGGGACTGCGCCAGGGGTTTAGTCTTTTAAAGACTTTGGATTATCAGAATGGGGACTTATTATTTTTACTGAGCTACCTCGCATTCGAATTCGTTATCGTTTCCCGCCACTAGATCTATCTAAATCATGGTAGACTCGGACAGTCTCCACCCATATCCGGGGAATAAGATCTATTGCAGTCTACAAAATGGTCGCTATGGAAGGGCCAAAATAGCCAAGCCTACTTGTAGAAACGGTCTTGTGGGCTCTTGGGGCTGTGTGAAATTGACAAGGATACTTCGAGATTGGCGTTATTGATAAGATATTAAATTAGTTTAGCTTAAAATGAGCTTGGGCTGAGCCGGTTGAAAGTGCGGATAATTCTAAGAATAAATCAATGCAGAATTAGAGCCGCCTAGACCGAGATGAATGATATCTATATTTAAGAACGATCTCTGATGCTCGTGGAGACCTCTTTTTACCATATTCTGTACAGAGTATATAGTACAGCCTCTGGGCTTGGTCTGCCTTTTCAAACTCAACCAGATATTGGGATGCTCCACATGGTCCAGGGTCCCTCCGTCTGTTATTGGATGTGTTGAGCGTGGAAGATCCACACTCGCCACGATCAAAGTTTTATATATGGGTACCGTTCGAGGAAGCCAATCACACCCTGAACCTCTCGTATTCGAGTCGGGTTTCGTGTTCGCTATCGTATCGGTGCAATACCTCGCATCTTAAGCAGATACGGCTCGCGATCTCTCTTATTCGGACTTTATACGAACCATTCAGTATTTTCAACGAATAAAGAAAAGCCTTTTTATCGCTGCTTAAGAGGGAATATGCCGCCTCGGAGATCCCACAAGAAGTCCCGCAACGGTTGTGACCGGTGCAAGCAACGGAGAGTTAAGGTAGGTCGCAGTGATTTATCATCGTTCATTTCTCCCTATGATTAACAACGTATAGTGTGACGAGGCTTATCCCTGCTTGAACTGCACCCGGCGCCACATTTCCTGTAGTTACGAGCATCGCAACGCTGTAGCCCTACCTCAAAAAGAGAATAAGCATTCTGAACAAGATGACGCATGTTCTCCAACTCCCCGCGCATCTCTCTCTGAGATATCTGCACGAACAGATGCTGCTCTCAATACCCTTCAGCGCAACATAGCTGATACCGCCTGCTTCTTGCGTGAATGGAACGGACAAGATCCCGAGCTGATGCACCATTACAGCATCTCGACATATAAGACCTTCTCAGATCGAGAAGACGCCCGCCAAGTGTGGCAAGTCGAAATTCCGAAGATCGCTTATTCCTACGAGTTTTTGATGCACGGACTTTTGTCTGTATCGGCACTACATCTGTCATATCTTAAACTAGAAAAGCAGAGCCATTATCTCACCAGCTCTACCTTCCATATGGCACTTGGACTCCAGACATTCCGAACCATTCTTCGGAACGTTACGGAGGAGAACTGCCTCGCGCTGTTCTCATTTTCCAGCGTCATCATCATCTGGATATGCGCCGCGCCGACAGACTCAACTAATGCCCAACCTCTAAGCAGTGTCATTGAGATGTTCAACCTCTGTCGTGGCGTACTCACGCTCGTCGACCTTCTACCGCGGATCCGGAAATCTCCTCTTGGGCCCCTAATGTCGCAAGACTGGAGCTTGAAGTCGTATGCGATACCCTCAGTTCCACAATGACTGTTCCTTTCACGACTAACATGATGTCTGCAGGGATACGCCGTTCATTCTCTTCCGTGGCCTTGATGACCAGCTGACTAAACTCAGATATCGGCTCACGCTAGACACCATTGGAGAAGAGGATAGATCAGTCGTTGAGCATGCGATAAGCGAACTGAGGAACGTTTGCCAACGGATTGAACATGCAGGCCCGCCCGAAGATTGCGGCATGGTCTGCGTCTGGCCGCTTGCGGTCCGTAGCAGGTTCGTAAGTTTGATTGAGCAAAGACGTCCATTCGCCCTTACATTACTTGCTTTTTACTGCGCACAACTACACATTTTCCGTCATTACTGGTTTGTCGAAAGACGGGCTGAGACGCTTTTATCAGAGATCTTGACGATCATGCCGCCTGGGTATGCCGATCTCTTGGAATGGCCGCGGCGGTTTTGTTCGTCTGGGCCTGGACTTGGGGGCTGGGGAGTTGTCCACCTGGCTGCTGAGGGAATGTCTCCTTCGATGTGATTGTGCAGGTCTAGTTCTATGTGGATGTATCTATTAAATGTACGGTGAAGGGAATCACATAACAGGGATACCGCCGGCTCGGATACTAACTCGATTGATTTAACATCGTTGACGCTTCAGTTGGCAGTGGAGATAGGGTACGAACAGGTAAATGGAGGGGAATGAGGAGTGTAATTTATCTGGGGCTAAGACATGGCTTCCTCCGAGATCTTCTCTCCTTCACCAACACGTCTTCTTTAGAGAAAGAAGAGACACGCCGAGTAGCTAGTGGAAATGGCCGAAAGTGCAAAGTAGGCTATGAATCCTATACTCATAATTTAATCACTTTCGTTACCCTAACCACCATCCTCGACATGACCAATTGGAAAGCTCAGAGAAGAGCCAATAGGAAGCTTAGGAGGAAACCAGAACCGGCTACTTTAGTATGATTGGTAAAGTATAAAGCTTTGTATCTGAGATATCCCGGCTTTTCCATTTTGAATTATCGAATAAAGCTGAAAAGCACTTGTGTTTTGTTAAAAATGTCTCACAAGGTTCTCCTTGCCGGCACATCCGGTCATCTGGGAGGTACAATCCTTGCACGCTGGAAAGGTGCCAATCTCACTCCATACCCCACTCTCTATGCCCTGATGAGATCAGAAGAGCCAGGTGAAAAGGTGAAAAGGTGAAAAGGTGAGACAGTACGGTGCTGAGCCTCTGATTGCCAACTTAGATGATCATCAAGGCATAACCCAAACCATCATCAACAAAGAGACTACAATAATCTACTTTCTCGTTGGTGCCTTTACAGCAAAGCATCAACCAACTCTGATAGAAGCACTGGGGGGAGGTCAAGAGGAAGACTGGTCAAGATGTGTACTCCTTGCATACCACGGGCGTAAAACAATTTAGTCGCCATGGAGGTGTTTCCACTGACCGACCGTTGTCGGATACGACCTTCAGAAGAATGCCAAGTCGCCCCATGAGTTTGTGTCTGAGGTAAGTGGTGATGAGTTCAAGCGTTATAAACTCAATGAGCCACTACATAACTGCCCCTGACGATACAATGCAGTCTGTCAGTGCAAACGTGGAAATCGTTGGCACGGCAGAAGCACATGGTGTGCGGAGTTACATCTTCGTCCCCTGCCTAGTATACGGGTATACTAGGCAAAGGCAAAGGTTTCAGCAATCGTACTTCAATCCAGGATGTAGACATTGTGAGAGCTGCGATGAAGCTTCGGCGAGTGTGCAAGGTCGACTTCGATGATCCGATACATCAAGATCCTCTTACGTCTCATATGTGCATTGACTGACCTCACAAACAAGGATGGCCAGTATGCCACATCTCGGATACCGCCAAGTTCTACCCACAGATTTTACGGGAAATACTACTTAGTGAAAGTGAGTGGCCCATGGTTTGTAGCCGATCGGGAACAGTGCTGACATATGCACTAGATGCTCCTTCACCGCACAACATGGCCAGCGAAATGGGTGGAAGTCGTGTTATCGGCCTGAGCATATTCTAGTAGCAGCGGGTGGTGAAGTTGAATTGATTCTCAGGGTTTGAACAGAGGTAAGAAGAGGCCGGATGTCCATTAATAGTGTTAATATATAACATAAATATAGATGCATAGTTAAAGATTGCGTGTGTGTGTATTTTACGGCCGCGGCTCATGACTTGCACGCTTTCCACTATCCCCTATTGGGGCAAAAGCCGCAGAGTTTTAACATAGAGCGCTGCACATAAGAGTTGACTAATGAACGCATATAGTCACGTGCCAGATAAAGACGCTAGACCAAGATGAGGAATAGAGGAGTTGACCCATTTAGGGGAAGCGTATCACGTTCCATCGCCAACATTCCTTTGGAGTAAGCCGAAGATCAACTCCATTTGTTCAACCCGGAGCATTGACCACTGCAGATATTCCACAATGAGAATAAGAATTTCAAATATCGCTCTATCGATTGCTGCATTATGCTTGCTTCTAATAGGTTCTGGTACGATACCTGAAATCCTCTTTGTTACCCATCTCAGAGCTAAGGAGCAACAGGTATCTTACTCTACAACAACAAGCGAGTCCCACCAGAGGCTAGGGATCGGCATGTATACTGCGCGGATTGCATTAGCTATGCACGCCATGTGGACAACATGATTCGCCGTGGCAAGAATGTTCGGGGAAATAAACAGTTCTTCAAATACGCTTCGGACATGTCATGTCGCGGTAAACTGCTGATTAGCGGGCGCTGTCTGCGATATCGCCGAGCGTTTCTCGACAACCCAGACAAGTTTATGTTCGACATTGAAGTGCCGTCACAGGCTTGTGTTGCTATCAAGGCCTGCTAAAGGGGTGATATTTGTTTCTCTGCGCGGCGTTTCAGTTTCTTTGATTCTAAGTTTCGTTATGGATGGTATCAGTCTATTCATGGATTTTTCCTGTTGATGCCAGGAAGCCGACCGGAGTCAGTGAAGGTTTATTTTTTGAGCTAGAATGTCCACTACGCAAAACACTTTAATAGTTTCACGCCGCATCGCACCATCTGTACAGCTTCATGGATCGCTTATCTTCTCCAGCGCCGTACCAGAGCATTCGAATCTATTTCAAATGGTCTTTGCTAACACCTGATATCCAAGAAGACGATGAGCCCCAAGGGTTATTCCTATTACTCCAAGTCTGGTGTATATAAGACACGACTGGATTGCCTGTATAGGACTATCATTGTAGGAGCACTTTCACTGTGCCGTATAATGTATAGTCACTCTACCTTCAGATTAAACCCTCCAAATGGCTGTAGAGTCAGTGCATGATACGTATACAGGACGGGTATTCCAGGTTCTCTTTCCTTATTTTGTATGTGACAGAAATAAGTGACCAATAATATATGGGTACCAGAATGGTAGTATCAAAATCCCTACCTAGTATTCTGTAACTATGGAAAAATACAGACCATTTTATATGGAGGCATGGGACATGCTTTCCCATGCAAAAGTAAGGTGCAAACATCGGTACCCTAGACATCCAATATTCGGCAGAATTCCTTACTCGTATACCATGCAGGCGATCCATCACATTGGACACTTCACATAAGAAAACATCTCTTTCGCAGTGAATCTTCTTGAAATTTCTCGCCAACTACGGCCCCTAAAGGGCCCAGAATTTGTTCAATTACATCTAACTGCCTGCGCTATCGATTGATACCAATATCTTTGGGTCAGCGGTGACATGGCAGTTGGAACAGTCCCACCACCAAAAACGGTGGTGCGGGACGCGGCTCCGAATGGAGCATGTCTCCAATATCGAATCATGGAACAGCTCGGCCAGGCGGCGGAGCAGGTGCTTAAATACATTAAACAGCGTCCAATAATGAACGGTGACCAGTTCGTCATTGGATTCATTGAAAGCATGCGTGAAATCGCCTAACAAGGTGACACGACACCGGCTCTGGACCATGTGGAGGAGGCTCTGCCCCAAATCTAATAAGATATTATAATAATTTTAAGTAGATTTAGAAGGATATTAAGATTATCTAATAACAAATATCAACCATTAAAAAACAACCATCAACGGCTACGGCACCTACAGCCACCAATTCGCCATTATTTTAGCAGACTCACTACGCGATGAGCTGGCAGCAGAATTTTCCTGCAGCTTAGCCACCACTGACTATGCCTAGCTCTAGGCAAACTATCATGTTAAAAAAAGATATGTGAGGAGTACCACCTGAGGACCTTGCCAGGGACAATGAGATCACTGTCAAAGTTCGTGAGAATAGTATTCAGGACTGACTCCATTGCCTAAAGCCCTCTACCATTATCGCGAAGACGGAGCGGGCTCGCGAGACCGCTGCTCGGAAGGCGAGCGGTGCTGATCTTGCGGGAACAGCGTTTCTGGCAGTAAAACAGCTGCCGTCTGGTGATCTCTGCTTCCGAGCCAGGTCTGCCAGCGGCGCAGAGGTGCTCAGGCGACACGCAGACGCCTGGGTGCAGGCGTTTGGGAAGACAGCATACGTACGTATGCCGACATGGGAGTGGTTGCACATGGGATCCCAGTGGCCTCGATTTGCAAGGACGGGGCTGACATCACCCCTAAGCTAGGGCATGACATAGCTGTATAGTTAGTCGCAGCCAACCAACACACGTGGAGAAAAGACATAAAGATCCTGCATCTAGGATAGCTAGTGAAGTTATAAAAGAGAAAGTAGGAGACCTTATTAATTCTTAAATTTAATAACTTGAATAACGCCAATCAGGCGATCGACCAAGGCACCATTTGGAACCACCAAGCACATTCGAACACGGTCTACGTCAAGGAGGCCCGCTCAAAATCATGCAACAAGTGCCAAAAGCCAGGGCATGTCCAAGTTCAGTGTTCCTCCAAGGACTTTATATGTGGGATTTATACAGCAAGGCATCCGACCTGGGAATGTCCGAGCCAGCGGGGTTCCGAGGGGACGCTCAAGTGTGCCAATTGCAAAGGGGGACATAAATCAGTTAGCCTCACCTGTTCTATATGGAAGATGGCAATTAAACAGGCTAAAGCTGCCCTAACCAGCGCAAGGCAATATCATCAGGTGCCTGCCTATTTGCAAAGAGGCCGCGCTCAGGTGCAGAGCCGGCCCCAGGAGGAGTCCATAGACAGTGAAAACATCATCTCCATGCAGCAGGTGGAGGTCCCGATGACAACAACAACAACCACCGCCGCCACTACGCCCGCAGTGGCAAGCACTCAGACACCGAACCCTCTGATCGTGTTTGAGTCGGCCAAGAGGAATAAGGCCAAGCCCATACCAGTCAATGAACTGAAGAATTAAAAAGACTAACTATTATTATAAAGAATTCTAGAGAAAAATAACCAGCTAGAGACAAGTCCAGAGCGGGTAAACATGGCTTTGGATGTCTTAACGTCCCAATGGTCTACCAGAGCAACTGCAACTAACAAGAGTGTTGTACCGTGGTCCGACCCTGATAGAATACTTCGGAAAAATTGAAAGCGTCTGGAGACAAAAGAGGCAATATCTAGTGATATGATCTTAATCATCAGGGGCGACGAGTTGCCTGATGACATTCCATCGTAGACAAGCGAGAGAAGGAATGACAAGTATTTATGATTCTTAAAATCGATCTGGTAATATGTTATCCTATTCTTCCCTTTCTATTTCCGTCCATCAATAATATAATAATAGAGGGGCTGACGCATAGCAGCGTAAACAAAAGCTGGGATATCTATATATCATCCAAAACGTGGGGGGTAAAAGAAGAAAGGAAATTAAATCAAGCCTATTTGCCCCCTCACGTTAGCACATCTTTTGCTCAACAAGGCCTCCATAAGCACGTAAGCATGTTTTAAACGGCCAGATCAACCAACTTCTGGTGGGTTCAAGAGTGAAAAGAATAAGCAGGCATAAGATGGCAAAATATCGTCATCCTTGCAGGCTTTATCAAGGCCAGGCGTTAGATGGCTCCCATGGCCATCTGAGATGAGCAGATGTTACACCAACCATACGGCTAGTTGTTCCAGTGATAAAGACTTCTGAAGCCACTGGAGGCCTATCTCATCTGTCGTTCATCCATTTCGACTCACTTCAATTCTCCAATTAGGTGGTAGATTCTGGTCTTGAAACCATCCTTCAATATGAACCTCCCCCTTGAAAATTATACAAGAAGGAAGCGTTTGACCAGTTGTATTGACGCGTTCGATTGCTGTAGCCCGTTCCCAACTGCCTGGCATAATCAGATGAGGCTTCCCAGGTATAGAACTCAAAGAACCAGATGGAACTGACCCGGCTTATGATGCGTTGACGCAGCCCACTTGAATTATTGCATTTGTCAGTTCAACCGCTGACCTCTTCAATGCCGTGTTTTGCGCGGCCAGGTGAGGAAGGTTGGCGCTAAATGTAAGATCTATGATGGTTGTCTTCCTGGGCCAGTAAGTACCAATAGGTACAAACTAGCATTTGGCCGCGCCAGAACCAGCATGCAAAAAGGTTCATTGATAGGGGACCTTTCTCTAGCACCACACATACGTTACTGTCTTGTGCACCGCTATAAAGAAGACCTGTACTCGATAGTTATCCATTCAGTTTTCTACGATCGAAATGAGGCTACCGACAATGATTGCAACCGTTCTATCTTGCCTTTCGGTGATGGCTCATCAAGCCCGGCGAAGAGACTCTTATCTAGGACGTCATATGGTTATTAACAATGTGTGGCGTGCTTAGTGCTCACCTCCTTTTAGGATCATTATGGCCGACTGGATCTTAGAGCTTGGACCGAAGGCAACTGCCAAGGGGAAATAGCTTTCACCACCTTCGACAATATCAGTTTTGCGCGAAACATCTCCAACGCATATGTATCCCGCAGTTTTAAGCTCTCTCGACCACTGAAAGGTCAAGAGCAGCTGGATATTTCTGAGACACGCGAATTTAAAACCTGGTTCTCAAATAAGGATCAACTATCTTTCAACAGTTCATCGTGTGATCAATCCTAACAAAGCTATTCTGCTTTCAACGGGAGCACAGATTGTCATAACACGCCCGACTTTACTTGCCATCGGTTATGGATCAATCCTGGACTCTAAACGACGCCAATTCTCTCCCAAAGGGAAGCACACAGTTGTTTAAGGTACAGTACGTTATCTTCCAGTAAGGTAATATAACTTCGGAGACGACTTCTCCTTCATGTCATAGTGAAACTCCAGCCAAGGACCACTAAATATCGTCTTGGTCTGTTCCTGCACCGTACAAGTGAAGGAAAAAGTCATGACGCCTTAGGCGATCTAACCAGGTTTTATGGCGACTGCCGCAACAGCTCCAATTGAACAGTCATCTATTATACGGGACTATAACGGCTAGAGAGTGCACAATCTGGACTCAGGGGCAGTCGCAGTGTAAATATCTTCAATCCGGTGTATACCAAACCAACGAAGCAATGCGGCTGAGATGGGACATTTGTATAATCACGAACTCCTGCTGATGGTACTTTGTTACAGTATGACAGGCGAGCTTGGACTGAAAGGCTTTGTAGCTAACTTTATACTCTCTACTCTGTATTACCATCTAAATTCCTAATACTGAGTTTGTGGACTGTAATAGCTACCCTTCCCGTGGTACAACGACCTTGGGAGAGCTGCAGAAAACCCTCAGTGTTTTAAATTACACTCTGTATTGCAACTCTCTGTAAACTATGAGTACGACACCTTGAAATAGTTGGCCAGTGATACCAAGTTACTTTTATATAAATATTGCTCTGACCTGCAACATTATGCATCTGCTGGGAGTGAACTTCTCCTAGGAGGCAACTAGCAGAGTACGGGAAGTCTCCAAAGAATCCCAGGTGCCGTAAGGAGTTCTATTCTCTCAAGAACGGCGCTGGTAGCCAAATCCGAAGGATTTTTCCGAAGGACTTTCGCGTTCCATGGCCTCACCTTGCCGGGCGAGATAGCATACAATCGGGATTTTGAAATCCGTTGCATAGGATACTATATCGGACTATCGAAATTCCCCAACCGAATGAACATTACCCGACCACTTTCATATCCAAGGACAATCGTGTTCCCATAACACGCACTCCTGAACTCCCGATAGGCAGGGGGAAGCCACAGAAGTTTCGTTTCGCCTTGAATTATCCAGTCACTGCTGAGAAAGATAGAGCTATCTTCATCTAAACTTTCGATGCTCAGCGAGCCCCGGTCCGTCAGTAGATACCGGTTATCGGGAGAGAAGGACAGTTCATAGAAATATGCCCCCGCTTCAACCTCCCGAATCCGGGTACCATCCCAGAGGCGGATGGTCTTACTCAGACACAGTGCAGCTGCGACCATGTCGGCGTCAGTTGAAACGGCGAGTTTGTCGAACGAGACTTCCTTGGTACGAAAAATCTCCTTTGAACTTCCCGCCACGATGTCCCAAAGCCAAACTGTGTATTCCAGATCAAAGGCTACCCTAGCTATCCAAGATGTACCAGTCCATATTGGTGTCTTTGTTGTGATAGCAGCTGCGAGTGCCTTGCCGGCCAGTGAGAAAGTGAGGGCGTCGAAGGAGCCATCAGGGCACTCAGTGCTCGCGAGCTTCTGCTTCTCTTCGCCCGTCACAACGTCCCAGAGGTGGATTGCACCGCGCGACGTTGATGCCAATGTCTTGCTGTCCGGCGAGAACGCAATGACACCAACGCCTTCATCATGTCTGAGCTCTTGGGTCTCTTCACCCGTGGTCACATCCCACAGTCGAACGATGTATTGGACAACGGAGGCAACGACCTTGCCGTTCGGCGAGAGCAAAACCGACTTGACCTTATCGTCATGGTTAAACCTGTTTCTCTCCTCGCCCGACGCCACATCCCAAACCAGAATCAGTCTGTCTTCACACAGAGAGACCAAGTTTCGGCTGTCTGACGAAAAGACGACACTATCAACAATACCAGGATGGCTGAGCACTTCCATGGCCTTGCCCGTTGCCGCATCCCAATGGCGCACTGTCCTATCAAGAGACGCCGACGCCACTTTCTTGCCATCTGGTGAGAAGGCGAGTGCAGTGACCATCCTAGTATGGCCATCCTCATGGCTGTCATCTTCTTCATCACGGCCAGCTCGTCGAGCTATGGCCTCGGGGACGTCTGAGCCACAATCCTGGCTCTCCTGGACGATTTTCAAGCTCCACAGCTCGACTGTCGACCTGTATAAGGCCAATGCAAGCGTTTTGTTGTCTGGCGAAAAGGCAATACACATGATCGAATTCGCCGCATGGTCAAATTCCCCTATCTTTTCTCCAGTCATTGCGTCCCAGACATTGAGACCATATCTATCGTTAACGGACGCAAGCAACCTTCCATCAGGTGAAAATGTCATTGCACCGATAAAGAAAGTCAACGGACCGATGTGTTCTTGTACTTCGCCGATAGAAGTGTCTTGGAGCCAAATCGTCCTCCCAAGGTCAGCCCATGCTATTCTCCTTCCGTCAGGGGAAAGAGCAATGACTCTGGACGAGGTTCTTCGGCCATACCCCAACTGAGTTGGCCCAGACTGCCTGAGTACTAACTCTCTTTCCTCCCCTTTGACGATTTCGAAGACTGAAACACCCCGAGAGCCGAATACCACCACGATTGTGTGTCCGTCTGGTAAGAAGGCGATCTCTGAAACACTACGATAAAAGGACTCGATGCTCCGTATCTCTTCGCCTGTCGTCACATCCCATAGGCGGATTTTATCCTGTGCAGCTGATGCAATGAATTTCCCATCTGGGGAGAAAGCCACCGCTCCGACGGGCTCGGTATGGCCATTGAAGCTCTGTATTTCTTCGCCTGTCGCCACCTCCCAACAGCAGATTCTCCCAGCTTCCGTAGCGGATACAATCATTGTGCTGTTTGGTGAGAAAACAAGACGCTTAAGAGAGTTCTGTCCATTAAATCTCCGTGTCTCTTCGCCAGTCACGACGTCCCATAACTGGATTGTGTGATCGCGTGAAGCGGATGCTATCGTCTTGCCGTCGGGTGAAAATGTAACTGCAGCAAGAACGTCATCATGAGCTTCTAATGTTTGCAGGAGAGCGCTCCAGTCCAATGGAACCTCTGGAAGCAGTGAGAGCCATGCGGGCGTGCATTCCTTGAATGTTTTCCTTACTGAACTTCTCTGGGGTGCAAATACGAGAGCGGCAGAGTATACTTGGAGAGGTGAAAGGTCAATTATGGACCGGAAACTGAGAATGAACCTGGATGCATCCTGTAAGAACGCAGCGAGATTGGCACTGACTCCAGGCTAGACGGATCTGGGTTAGCAAGCGGCCACGAGTTTCCTTTCATCATGACCTACGGCGAGAAGAGCTTGTAAACTCCGGATCATAGCAATGCTCTCTGACATCTTTCCTAAGAGGCTAAGTCCTTCAAGCCAGTGGAGGAAGTGTTGTGTGAGAAAGAGATATACTGCGTGGCTGTCCGTCAGCTGAGCACCGCTCTGTTCCGTATGATAGACCCAATAGAGACACGCATATCGGACGTCTGCCGGGAGAAAGGAGTTGACCACGGCGGTGGGGATCTCTGCACGAGTCATTCCAGGGATTTTGAGGTTGCAAATGTCTTCCTTCAAATGAGTGTCGGAAGAGAGCAGCTTGAGACAGCTGTTCGCGAGCTTTGTATGTGTTGCGCTCTCGCCTACCCAGAACCCATTTGTCTCGCGCTTATTGGGATCAACGAGGAAATCCCGGAATGAAAGGTGGAGCATTCTGATGGGCATATCAGGGCTGTCTGGCACTCTCAGAACCGAATGGAGAGACAGAAGTCTGCCATCAATCACGGATCTAGGTATACCAAGCAGACGGGATAACGAATTCGCCGAAAGAGGCTCGACTAAGAGCACAATCGAGCCCACGATGGTTCGAAACTCATTTTCAAGAGATTGCTGGGCTGCCTTGGACGCCACAACCAGCTTATCCAGGATCGGAAGGTAGGTTGCGTCTAGTCTGTCCATCTCAGACTCTTGATTCTTTGACTGATGTTGTAGAATTTTGGCTAGCTGCCCCTTGGGGTCACAAAACGCTTGATCGCCAATGAACCGACACACAGTTGCTGCAAAAATAAAGAGTGGGACGGCCATCTGAACCAACTCTTGAATGGCTTCAGGACCTGGCCAATGCAGGGGAAGCAATGAATCACCGGGCAAGAGGCTGTTGAAATCATCTCTGACTTTGGAGAGTTCGGCAACTAGAAAGATAGTGAGGTCATGTTCAATCACGGGAGCAGGTAGAAGGTCTAGCACCCGATCCTGGAACATGCCCTTGATGGCGTTGAAGCCCAGGCGAACCGGCAGCTCGGGTCTACTGGTCAAGAAAGCCCTGAAACGGATGGAAGTCAATGCGCTGCCCCGGGAAATCTGATGGATCAGCAGCTTGATGTCATCCTTACCCTTGCACTCGTCAAGAGCATCAACCACCAGCACAATTGTTTTGCTAGGACCCGAATCACCCTTCAGAGATTCAAGAGGCTTCAGGAGAAGCTGGTCGAACTGCTCTGGCATGGTTTTCCCAATGATAGCTGGATTAGCGTCCATGGCGGCCCTTACCCTTACTGCCATAGCAGGCTCCTGTGCCACAAGCTGAGAAACGATAGTTGTAACAAAGCGAGCTGCATTGGCACAATCACCTTCGCCTCTCTTGAAGAAGAAAGTGGCTACAAGAACGCCTTTGTCGACGAATAGTTGTGCGACCGTACGCGAAATAGTCGACTTCCCTGTACCTGCCATCCCTTTCAACCAAAAGATCTTCTTATCTTGTGGTCCTTCTTCCCATGTCAATATCTCTTGCAGAAGGGCAACTCGGGTTCCAGGATAACATCGGGCCTCATGCTCGTCAATCTGAGAATCAAAGAGCGCTTCCTCCAGCACAGGAAGTCTGGAAAGAACGAGAGTTTGACCGATATCCAGAATCTGTGCGCTGGACGCCTTTAGTGCTAGCAAGTTAACTTAAAAGGTGGAGACGTACGCCTGGTCAATGGTGAGGGCCGCAGAGAGTGTATCTCGTTCCCGTTCCAGCGTCGCGATGATATGATCCACATCTTTGCTTTCCAGCGGCCATTTCAGAGCACGAATGCCAAATCTGCTCATCCTACGTGAGGACCCAGACTTGAGCTTCTCTCCGAGTTTCTTTTCGAAGCGCGCGAGTTCTGAGGAACAGCCGTGCAACCCCTGCCTCAAACCTTGAGAGGTTTCAAGCTGCGCGCCATTGGGGCTCTCGAGAAGCTTGTGTGCGCCTTTGAGGGTGGTGTTCAGTCTCACCAATTCTCCCTGCAGACGCTCAATATCGGGCCTTGCATTTTTCACTGCGGTGAAATACTCAAACAAAACATTTGCGACCTTAGCCGATAGCTCGACCACAGCTATAACACTTGAAGCTGCTCCTACAACCTCCATGGTCATCTAGAGTAAGTAAGTGTTCGGATGATACCTTCAGGGCAAGAGTCGTCTTGGGATCTGAATTGCTGTTGTGGCAGTTTGCAAAGGTGCGGGGTCAGCATCACTGCAGTCTGATAGCGCCGCCGACGTGGCGTTCAGTGATTGGAGTCTTCATGACTCAGGAAGGAAGGGAGGTACAGTGATAGAGATTGCTGTTTCAGCCCGGAAATTTTTCGTGAGGCTTTCTTAGAAGGAAAACCGACAGAGCAGAATTCTTGCTGCACTCTGAACTCTGGGAAAGGAGTCAGTATGAACAAGGGGTCAGGGAGTGTGTCCATAACCGACCCTGGACGGAAGCTATCTCGAAACCGGCTGCAGCAATAGTCCTTGCAAAGAAGCCACTCCGCGCTGTCATGAGTTTAGGCCTGCCATTGGAAGGTACTTTCCAATTTCCCGTATTGCGTTGATCGCCTTGGGATGTTCTACAAGGTTGAGCTTGAACCTTTGGTAGTATATCCAGTTCACTTGCCTTTGTACTTTATATCTTCAATAGTTCGCTTGAGTGGGAGATAAAAAGATGATTCATTACTGCCGAACGAAATGGGATCAGCTAAGCATATCAGCTGGCCACCTCTAAACCTTCAGCTGATGGGCAACACTCACCTCATCTGATTGACCGTAGAAAGAAATGAAGCGGTAATCTTCAACTTGATCACGTAATTCATGGACTGCCAGGATCTCCGGGTTATAAGGCGATTGTATCTGCTTGCCGTGTGAAACAAAAGAGAATGCTTTGTCAATAATACCAGGGGACCTCTGAGGTGGCACTCGATAAGGTGTCCCAAAAAAAACCAGTTCGCGACTTGCGCAAATTAGTTCTCGGCACTTTTACTTTCTTTCCAGTGACCTACGTGGCAGTTTTTATTCCGCGGTAATCATTGTATTATGACGCATTCGCCAATGCCTATGAAGCTGTTAGTTTTCAGTCTTCTTCTTTCCATCTCACGTACCTGTTTCACGAGAATACCCCCCAAGCCATGGCACAAAAATATGATTGGTGTGTGCGGATCCTGTGATTCTTAATTTTAGAGCATTTGGAAGAAGTCCAGAGCTGCCACTTACTGTAGTAGATCGTTTATTACTAATCTGGAGGAGCAAGCGATCTACCTGTCTCTAAATACTCCCTGCATCAGTCCTGAAAGTGACGTCTGACTTGTATTCGTATTATAGCAGTCGCGCTTTCAACCTGTGCGTCCGAATAATCCCAACTAGCCAATCTCCGGGCTCCCCCGACGGCTCGCACGAAGATGCTGAGCAGCTTCCGCTTGTATCGAAAGAGTCGAGTCCGTGAACAGCGATAATGCTGGGTAGATTCAGCGACTGTGGTTGGGAAACAATGTCTCATCTTCATACTCTATAGTTGTCTGGCCCCACAGATTTTCACCAGGATAAATCAGACGCAGAGACTAATGGAGGAGAATAGTTCAACTAAGTCTAAGGCATTGCTGGGAATGTTGAGTAACTCACCATGATTTTTCCTTTGTAGTAAACAGAAGAAGTGTAAAATCTACTATATATGAGAAGAAGCTAAAAGATATCTGACGAGCACTTATGGAAAAGCAACCCGTCCCGAGTGGCTGAGCAAGGCCGACTTTTTAGGCAAGTATCAAACTTGACTAGTTAGTGAGCGAAGTTCTCCCGACAGTTTCGTTGGCCCCGTTGTGGTGAGTTGATAAAGTAGCTAGGTAGTCTAGTGCGAAACAGATCGAACGCTACTACAGTCATTGGCAGTAAGCTTGATGCAGGACAAGGTTGAAGGGAGCCAATAAGGGCGGTTTCACGAATAATTCCAGGGAATTTGTTCCGGCCATGACCGAGTCACATGAAGGATAGAAGAGCTTTTTCGCTTCCACTATTTCCGTTCTCCAAAAATAATACCTTCGAACGAGGGACTGGTACGTAAACGGTTGAGCACTCTTTGGAGGGGTGAACGAGTGCTGATGCACAATATATTCATCACTTTGTCAGCAACACCCGAAAGACCTGGTTATAGAGAGTTAGGGCACTGTACTCATGAATTGAATGTGCTGGAAGGGTGCTGGATTGATCAAATGAGCAGGTACTCTTAGGTTTGAGGAGGGTTGTTGAGCGTTCAACTTGCATTTGGGTGGGCCTGGAGAAATTGAGTGGGCCCTGATTAACCATGTTGCTCGCGATACAGCGCACTGAGCGAGGCGAGTACGTATCTAGCAGCTCAAAAGAACTTCCTTGAACACTCATCATCATTCTATACAGGTTGTGGAGACCCAGGTGATCAACTTAGGATTTCCCAACAACGGGGAGCCTTTCCCCCTTCCCCAAACCACCAAAAACTTTCATTTTTCCTCTCACCTTGTTATGGAGAAGGGCACGGTACTCAAAAATTCAATGCTTTCAGAAATGCGCGAAGGGTGCGACAGGTTGATTAAGTGACCGTGTTACTCTTACAGCGGGGATGCATGCAAAATTATTCAACCACCTACTCTTACCATCTACGAGGCCATAGAATTGAGGGGGTTCTGATAGGAGCGAAACTGCTAAAATCGGGTCAACCGTCAGGAGGATACGTCAGCCTGAAGACGTGGGCGGAAGTCCATCGCGTGGCAAAAATCCTATGTTGGACCATCACCACATACATTCTCGGCTTAATTCCATTTGATTTGGGCATCACTTCGGAAGATTTTCTGGTCCGTTCCCGAGCTTCCTGATCCCCAAGCTCCTTAATTCATTTAATTTGATAAGACCGCTAATTGACAACAAGCTTTAATCCAAAGCACCATCACCAGCCAAGCAAAGTTATGGGTAACCGTGTAAGGCGCGTCAAGAGGCGTTGGCCTGGGGGTACTCTCAGCTAATCACTGCCAGTCCAGTCTCCTAACATTCAGTCGGACCGCGGACCCCAAAAACACAAGCCCTATCTGTATTTCCTCATAGCATTTTCCTCGACGCAGGTTGTCATTCCTTCCACTATTTCCAAAAGCATAGGCTCCGGGTTCAGTCGTTGCCCCCATGATCCAATCGGTATTCCATGACACAGCCGTCTGAAATTCCAGATAACTCTGATACCGCAACTCCAGTCGTCGTCTTGTCGCGGAGTTTCCTACAATATTTCAGTCCATTGCAATTGTAACGGGGTGTCTGAATACTTACAGCCTCCTCGTAGCGAAACCCAAAGCTACCGAATTCCTTCTTGACCAACCTTGATATCTCCGTCTCCTTGACACCACGGTCCGCCAGGGAATCATAATGACGTATCACTCCCTCTCGTGCGTTAATTTCGAGTAGGGTAAAGTGGTTCCTGTAGTTAATAGGGCGGAAGTGTACCAATTTCTCTTGGGCCCTTTGCTGGTCCTCCGCAATTTTCTTGGCCCATTCCGCCAGCGGCGTTGTTTCTTTGCTTTCTATCAGTTGGCAGTCCGAAGAGTCGCTGGTGACTTTTTTGATTTTTTTGATTTTATTTGTTTTTTCCGGTTGGTACTCCAACGGGACACTGATGTCAAAATGGACATATGGTGGCCTGTCCATAAATTTTCATAGCCAAGTAGATATTCCAGGAGTCTAGCCATTTAGTCGGATAAAACCGATCAAATATGTCACAGGTCAACTCCATGCTTCCATCCACTGCGATAGTGTCGGTTGTATCTAGCGTATTTTTCCCCAAGGCCTTCAAACTGACGAGTTTCTTCAGGTGCTTGACAGCTTTGTCCAATTTGCCCGGGGGCAATGCATCCTAATTTGCCAAGATCAGCTTATGGCACGACGGTTCACTTGATTACTTACACTGTCTAGAGGATAACAAATCTTCATTTCGTTGATCCCCTCCTCAGTTACGAGATCCTTGTTCCTGAGATCCTCGTAGAATGCCCAAAGATTAGGTGACCCGTTCCTTCTCAGTCCTCATACAGCTGCGCACTGGGCGTATAGGGCTGAACCAATATCTCATCTGCATCAATGTCCGGCAAGATGCTAGATGTGGGTGTGGGCTGGGTAATCAGAATCCCTAATATATCGTTATGGAGTGTCCTCTTTTAGGTGAACTCCGCACGGGCATGTGGCGGGTTCTCTGCTGGAGAAGGGTTTTAGGGACTCTATACTCTATCATTCAACCAGCTCCTTCAGGAGCCGAAGGCAGCTCTATTAATAGTAGAGTTTATACTCAAGACAGGTCTACTGTCACAGTTTTAATTAGTGGATCCTGTGGCAACTAGCTTGACACAAGAAAAGTCTAATGGCTAGAACTAGGACACTGACTTGGGGAAGATAAAATATAAACAAAATAATAGGGTAGTTCAGGTCAACTAGACCATAGAATTAGACAATGGGAAGGCGTGAATCATCAACGGTGGTGGAACATGACTGAGGCTGTACGGCGTAGCCAGTGATACGAAAGCCTGTAGGGGGCTGAGGGGTTGAGGGGCTGAGGATGAGCTTTAGGGGTTGAGCTCTAGGTGTAGAGCTATCTTATTTTCTTTTGCTTTCAAGTGTTATATACTTTGCTTTGTACCCCCGCAGCCACTGCAGGCAGTGTTCTACGGAGCCGCTGGACGGCTCAACCCTGCATGGCGGCCATGTAATATAGGCAAGCTAGGACAGGACAATGAGGACTACTACTATTACTACTACTACTACTACTACCAACCCCCTCGGGCCACTATGTATATACTTCCATTTTAGGTTACGCTTAACCATTATTCGGAAAGTACTAGCCCTAGTGTATGACAAGCGTTTTGAAGAATACCTCAGGATATTTTATATGATTGAATGAACCCTATAATGATTGCAAATAATTAACGTAGAGCCATACTAAATGATACACACAAGCCCATGCTATCCTCTCACAGTGTGGTTTAGCTGACATTCTCCCTCGCATACTTGGCAACAAAGAAAAAAAAAGATATTACATTAGCAGTGGTCGAAAGAAAAAGCAACAACGGGAACAACCTGATAAGCCTACTATCTCTCCGATTTAAGATCTGCACACTTTGTCACGCTGTAAACTGTTAAGTACTGTAGTAATCACCAAAAGTGGAGCTCGTTACTTACTTGGCTACAGCGGGTGCAACGACCCGAATACCTCTCGCAGTCTCTATCACGTTCGCACCGCCGACCACATTGGCCCTTTCATATCCACTGTCAGCGTTGCAGGTGATACTCGAGGATAGATCACTCACCGGAGGTCTCTCGCATCGACCCTCTCGCTGAATGTGCGTTAGCTATTGTCTCTGCAGTAAGAGAGATAGGTTTTACTAACCGTATCACAGTAAGTACACGAGCCGCCAAGCCTCTGGCATGTTGCGTGGTTGCGGCAATGGCTCCCACATGCTCGGGTCTGGGGAAAGTAAGTTATATATTTTCTATGATGAGATATTGCCGTCCTACTTCTGGGTCGGGGCTGTTGATATCCTGGGCGATGGCCAGGCCCAGGAGTGTAGCGGCGATGAGCCAGTTGAGCTTCATTTTGAGGTCTGGTGTATTAGTATTGGGGACTATATGCCGAATGTCGAAGTTCTCTATTTGTTGCCAAGTGAAGAGGAGGGGTAGTGAGCTGTTCTTATACATTTTTCTTCGATGAATGTCATGCTTCGACGCGTCATGCCATGTTCTGGGCTTCTGGGCTGGACTTTTGAGTCGTGTGTAGGACAAACATCTCGGGCACTTATCCTTGCCATGACGGCTGGCATAGGATTGGATACTTCCAATTGAATCGGGAAGCTGGAGGAGGCATTGTCGTGTGATTGGACAGGATGAGTGGGTAGATTGGTCGGAGACACTGAATACCTTCCGAAACTAACCTCCGTGTTACAATAGTTGAATACTACTGACTGACTAATTTTGGATATAGTGTCTGTCTCTACTATGATACTGTTCCTCAGCAGAGATTTTACTGTGTTGCAGGTACTATTCGAGTCTATTTATGCGAGCAATATGCGCAGAGCTAGCTTCATAAAGTTGATACCAGAATGAGCATCCAACATGGTGGCTATGTTGAAATAATCTCATCGGAGCATTTGTACAGAATATTCGAAGCTAGGTTTTAGGTGGTCTGACCTTATACATACTCCGGAGCATTAAAACACGGTGTTGTGTGAAACTGCGGCACTCCACTGGCGAGGTCAATGCATGCTCCGAGTTTGCATTGGTGCCACTTCCCCGCATTCTAAAATGGAGTGAAAAGTTCTGATCAAAAGCATTGAGCGACGGGAATGCCTTGCTGTTGGCAATTTGCTGGAGTGGTGACTAGGCTTACCGCGCTTACATGTCTAGAGAGCTATGACTGATTACAGGATATTTATTGTGGACTTTGACTTTTCCTCACGAGTATGCGATTGGTTGGGATTATGGCCCCGATGTAGTACAATTGACTCACCATAACCGACAATCACATAAACAAGGTGGTAAATACCCTCCATCCTCAGCCTGACAGATTTATAGGTAACAATGTTTCCCAGCGCTTATAGGTAGTTGCCTGTCCAATCATATCATGTGTTAGAGAGGATGCGGCTCTGAATTCATGCCATGGCAAGGCTGTCTGTCATGAGTCGCTTAGGTACCCCGACATTACTACCTACTTATATACTGGCTACCAATTAATGTATGGCTTCTTGGTTAGATAGTGATTGCATGCAGCTTGCGCCATGTCCCTTTCAAAAAGCGGTAGGTGCCCGTGAATCTCAACAAAGAATCAGTTGGTGGTGTTTTGTACTAACTTGTACCTTCCTAACTGCGCGCTACAAGGAAAACATTGTCTACTCAATAACATATGATGCTAACACCCTTCACTGCGGTGAAATGGCTCACAGCGAATGGAAATTTAAGGGCCTGAAAGACACCCTTTCCCTATTTCATATTCCTCATCCCTCTGAGACGCAGCAGTACGACCTACTGCTCATCGTCGATGCAACCATCTCCATGCAAGGCTTTTTGTCTTCGCTCAACACCTCTCTTCGTCAGATCATACATTTCTCTGCTGACCCGGTGCTTCTCGCGCATTGACCTGTTGGCCTACCGTGATTACTCTGCTGAAGACCTGTTACAATAGTCTGGGTGGTTTGAAACATCAGTCGATGCAAGTGACAAGCAACCCGATCAATTGGTACTGGCTGCGTCTCTCAAACAGGGCAATGGCGGTGACGTCCCGGGGGCAACAAGACGGCGCTCGCCAAGGCCTACAAAATCATGCGACCAAGTGCAAAAACATTAATCCTTCTCTATACCGATGCGCCCTCTCATGCTGCTGGCAACGCTCACATGGGAGACTCCTGGAAAGGGCATCCAAATGAGCGGAAGGAAACCGAAGCATGAGGGTTTCGAATGTTGATCATTACTAATGCAAGTGGTGATTGGTGTGTTGTAGCTTTGAGTTCAATGAGGTTTCGGTAGATCCGACTGTCGTATGATAGTAACTAGTAATATATATCTATGGTCGACAAGCCGATCTCTTATGGATACGTGTTGGCGTATTCTGTAATAGTATTTTCTGCCTACCGTGGATATATTGGCCGCTTTCCAGCATTTAACCCCCTTAGTGTCAGGACTCAGATATCCTGTCATGCCTCAGGCACGCTCTTTGCTTTTATTCACTGTATTTGGTTTGTATTGTTTGTCCCACATTGCAGATAGCCGTCTCTTAGGTCAGCAGCCCCACCCGCCCCAACCCGCCCTTCGGCGGGTTGGGGCGGGTGGGGCTGCTGACCTAAGAGACGGCTATTTCTTCTTTGCAAAGGCGTGTAATTGTTCTTTCCTTTCTCTACGCTTGATATCCTAGTAATAAGACACCATTTTGTTGAGATTTCTTTCCAAAGTGACTGGTCCGTCACACTTAGCAGCTTTCCAGTCATCCTTCGGCCTACCGACCACGGGACAGAACCAACCCCCTACACGCCCCAGATACATAGAGCGATCATGGTGATCTATGCTACGGAACTTCGTGGCCGAAGAGAGGGGTAAACTTGATAGATATATTGCTGCCTCCGGTCTTTATGTATTGAAGTTCTCTAAGCTTTAGTCTTGTACTGAATGGACCTACTAGTACTGCCGATACTCTACCATTGCCTTTCCTTGCCTAATCGACAGGTGTCCTACCCTGACAAGTAGTTCTGTTACATATTCGAGCCACCTGACCTCCGTTCCGCAACGAATCGTCTCATTATTTCAATTTTAGATAACCACATTGTTTCTATTTCAGACAACTTCCATTTCCAGCCAGCAGGCGGTCATGAGAAGACCTGCCAAAGAACTGCAATTCTCTATGTATGGGCTTCTATATTGGAAGGCGATTTTCTCATTTTCTAGATAGTTCTTCGGGCAGCTTCCAAAATACCCTATTTTCCGAAAGCTCTGTTTCCCTATTCTATTTCTCAACAATAACTTAAGCACCCACCCGACATAAATTGTCACTCATCCTAGACAATTACAATTTTATACAATGTCTGTAAAATTCTCTTTTCTTTTTTATTTTATTCTAGAAAAGGTTGAGTCTGAGAAGGAAGATAGAGAAATAAATAACAACCGAGATAAAGTGCAAAAACAAAAAAGATGCTGACGAGAGTGGGATTTGAACCCACGCCCCTTTCGAGACTGGAACCTTACTCCAGCGCCTTGGACCGCTCGGCCATCTCGCCTTGGTTGAAGCCTATCTAAGTATTGCACAATATAAAGTAATATTTGAAGAGAGAAGTCAGTGAAAATATTCTAAACCCATTATTGGACGAGTAAGATCGTTGCGCTGAGAATAGGGTGCGCTAAATAATTGTCTATTAGGTCGACTGCTTCCTCAAGCCGGCATTTCTGAGCCCTAATGAATCAGTGGCAAGTGGTCGCGTGTGCACTGCCTCGACATGACCCACAGTCAGAGGCAAGTCTCTAACGCCTCGCCCATCATGATGGTTAGAGGCTCCCACGTGGGAAAGGAAATTGTCTGGCAGAGTGTCTCGAGAGTTCAACTCAAGCCGCGCAATTTCCCCAAAGTGGCGAACCCATTCGTGCTCATGAATATCATGCCTGCATCTGCCAGTGTAGGTCTCCGCCAAGTCACGCGCCGAGCTTCCAGTCTGGATTTAGGCGTATCTTCCTTGCATCGCAGCAACCCTAAACGACATGCCGAACCTCATTCTCAGCCAGAAGATTGGGAACGTGCTCTGATGATCCTCCTGATTGGGTGGATTACCTGTCCAGTTCCATCGGATGGCGCCTCGGCAGCACTTGGCGCCAAGTCCGCTCCTCTCAGCGGGAGAACGAAATATCAACCAATGTGTGCGAAGACAGAGCTCACGTTCTCGAGGGTGCCAATCATCTCTAGCCAGGATTCTGAGATGCGTCGAAGCATCCGATACCTTGGCATCATGTTTGTCGGAATTTTTCGCTGAAGCGAAGCGAGCCCTCCCACACGTAGTATACAGAGCTACTACTTAATGCTCTTTCGTCCGTAGAGCAGTTGTGTCATGCAAAACTTTCCAGTTCTTCAAGCCGACATCAGGTCTATTACCGTCCTCCTTTTGCCCTTTACCTTCCTCACTGGTGCGGTTCCGCACGCCGCTCAACATGATTCCCGCCATTACTGCGAAGTATGACTGGATTTTGGCATTGACCTCCATTGCCTTCGTCTTCAGTGCCTTCGGAAATGGTGCCAACGATGTGGCCAACTCCTACGCAACGTCCGTGGCCGCTCGGACTTTAGAGATGTGGCACGTCGGTATCCTAGCCACCATCACAGAGTTCGTCGGTGCAGTGGCCTTGGGTAGTCGAGTCACCTCGACGATCAAATCCGGCATCATTAGCCCCGACAAATTCATGGGCAACCCGGGCACATTCATGCTGGCCATGGGCTGTGCTGAGGTTGGAAGTGCCGCCTGGCTGATGTGGGCTACCCATGTCGGATGGCCGGTGTCAACCACACAGACTGTTGTCGGTGCCTTGGTTGGTGTCGGTTTCGCTACACAGGCAGATATTGCGTGGGGGTGGAAGGATGGCAGTGTGTCCCAGATCGCAGCATCATGGGGCATTGCTCCAGCTGTCGCTTGTGCCTTCTCGGCTCTCATCTTCGGCATCCTCAAGTATACCGTTCTTGAACGCAAAGACTCGTTCAAGTGGGCTATGCGTCTCATCCCTGTCTACCTCTCCATGACCGGAGCCATCCTCGCCCTATTTATCGTCGTCGAAGCTCCTACTGCTCCATCGCTGGAGGAATTCGGTGCCGGCAAGGCTGTCGGCATCATCCTCGGTGTCTTCTTCGGCTGTCTTCTCCTCTCCTACCTCTTCTTCATCCCCTACTTCCACCGTCGCCTCGTGAAACAAGATGCCCGAATCAAATTCTACCACATCCCCCTCGGCCCCTGGTTGCTCAGGGATGACTGCCCCATCTACTTCCCAGGAAAGGGCGACAAATTCGTCATCAACTACTACGAAGACGCCTACGGTGAAGTCCGTGCCGGCCAGAAAGACGGAGAGAAAGCCGCCGAGCCAAAGGACGCCCCGAACACGGTTGACGTTGAACGTAGCGCCGAATCCGCCATGGCTACTCCCCAGATCCAGCCCAAGAAACGCATCATTGGTCCCCACGAGCGCTTCCTCCAGCCCGTCGAGAACCTCTCCTGGATGAACCCCGCCAAATACTGGGGATGGACCAAGTTCATCCTCCTCCAAGGCGTCACCCGCGACGTGATCACCCACGACTCCGAGCATCTCCGTGCCATTCACGCCCGCGCTCACCGCTACGATGACCGCGTCGAACATCTCTGGACCTACTGCCAAGTCGTCTCCGCCATGATGATGTCCATCGCTCACGGATCCAACGACGTCGCCAACGCCG
This sequence comes from Aspergillus leporis, assembly GCA_009176345.1. Lineage (NCBI taxonomy): Eukaryota > Fungi > Ascomycota > Eurotiomycetes > Eurotiales > Aspergillaceae > Aspergillus > Aspergillus leporis. Next base: position 34,232 of record ML732273.1, on the reverse strand, counting down.
TCGGTCCCTGGGCTGGCTCATATGCTACCTACCTCTCCGGTGAAGTGAATATCAAATCCGAAACACCCGTCTGGTTCCTCGTTATCGCGGGTCTGCTCCTCGGTGCCGGATTCTGGTTCTACGGATACAATATCATGCGGGCGATGGGCAACAAGATCACCCAGATGTCGCCAACCCGTGGGTTTGCTACCGAGCTCGGCGCTGCTATTACTGTCCTTCTGGCATCAAGACTGGGACTGCCTGTTTCTACGACCCAGTGCTTGACTGGTGCTGCGACGGGTGTTGCTCTCATGAACTATGACCTGGGAGCTATGAACTGGCGCCAGCTTGGGTTTATATTTTTGGGCTGGGTTTTGACTTTGCCCTGTGCTGGATTAGTCGCTGGGTTGATGTGTTTGATGGCTTTGAACACTCCTCACTTTTAGGAGTTGGGATTGGAAAAGTTGTCATGCTGGTGGCGTTGCTGTAAATAGATTGTTTGTTTCTACATATTCGAGGATGATTATTCTTTATACCCCTCTAATGAAATAGATATTGATGCCGAAATTTCGCTCTCTTTTATTCAAGGTCCCCACTACTCTCCCGGGCGAATTAATTATTTTCTTCGTGATTCATAATTCGGTGCAGCGGTATGAGAAGGTGGTGGCCATGTCAACCGGTACCTTGTGGGCATATCTAATAATGATCGACAACACGGGAACAAAACTATCCTCAAGGTATACATACATCTGCAAGGTCCCTATACAGAAGCATATAACTTCCACACAGGGAATTTTGACAACCCAGTTTGGCCCTCTCCATCCTCAACCTCCGGACCCTCTGCTTCCTTTCCAAATGAAACTCCACCATCTCCTCCCCCTAGGCCTAGCCCTAGCGAGCGCCACTCCAAATCCTAAGCTACATGACTTCGACGCCCTCGGCGCCTGGTTCGATGGTGTCAACGCCATAAACGCAACCTCAAAATCCACCTCAAACACCACCACCAAAAACACCACAATCGCCATCGTCGGCGCCGGCATCTCCGGTCTCGCAACAGCCCTCATTCTAGACAGCGTAGGCATCCACAACTGGGAGATCATCGAAGCGAGTGACCGAGTTGGAGGCCGCTTCCGAACGAAACTGGTAGGCGATACCCAAGAATGGGCCGAGATGGGACCCATGAGACTCCCCGTCAGAGCCCATTACAACGATGGCGAGACGGTGGAGTATTCGGATCATGCGATGGTTTTCCAGCTTGCGGAGATGCTGAATAAGATGAATAAAAATGAGAGTAAGTGGAGGGTGGATTTTATCCCGTGGATTCAGCATTCCCCTAACGAGTTGCTTGCGAGGGGCACTGGGCGGTTACCGGATGGGTCCATACCGACGAGGGAGCAGACTCTGCTGGATCCCGGGTTAGGGAAGAAAGCTCCGATGGCGACGGAGGCGTACGAGGAGACGAAGGGGAAAATGGATGGGATATTGAAGCGGAAAGAGATGCTCAAGTTTATTCAGAGGGATGTGTGGCGGGCGCATCGCATGGCGATGAATCAGGGACTGGACGATTGGAGCGAGCAGGCTATGATGCGGCATATTTTCAACGCGAGCGAGAATGTCACGGATGCGATCTGGACGGACAGCGATTACGACGTATTCTGGGATGAGATGCACCATAACTCCAACCTTGGGCTGGACGGGAGTGCGGGTTCCTATGGAACCACAGAATGGGTGTGCATCGACCGAGGATTTAACCGATTATCAGAAGCGTTCCTGCCTCACGTCAACGACAGACTTACTCTGAACCGGAAGATCCGCAAGTTAGAGCCAATCTCCGGTCCCAACGGCCGCACCCAGACTAAGCTATCCTGGTACCCATCTGTCTCGAACCGGACGTACGAGGCCAAAACCTACGACTACACAATCATGGCCGTTCCCTTCACAATGACCCGCTTCATGTCTCTCCCCACTTACTCATCCGTGCTCAACCGCGCAATCAGCGAAGCAGGCCTGCGCTTCAAATCCGCCTGCAAGGTCGCCCTTCTCTTCTCCCAGCGATTCTGGGAGAAAGGCCCCAATCCAATCTTCGGCGGCTACTCCACGCCCCCCAGCAACTCCATCGGCGCCCTCTACTACCCTGTCTACGGGCTCAACGAGTCCCGGCCAGGCTTAATCATGCACTACCGAGGCGGAGACTGGAGCGATCGGTTCGTCAGCTTCTCCGACGAAGAGCACGTACAGACTGTGCTGGACGCTATCGTCTCCTTGCATGGGGAACAGGCAAGAGAGCTGTACACGGGTGACTATGAGCGGCTTTGTTGGTTGCAGGATGAGCATACGGCTACGTCGTGGTGTCGGCCGGATGTTGAGCAGCATCGGTTGTATATTCCCACGTATCATCGGACGGAGCATAATACGATTTTTGTGGGGGAGCATACGGCGCCGACACATGCTTGGGTTAGTAGTTCTCTACAGAGTTCTGTTAGGGGGGTTGTGCAGTTGCTTTTGGAGCTGGGTTTGGTGGAGGAGGCGAAGAGGGTTAATAAGGTTTGGATGGGGAGATGGATTCGGTAGGGTCTACGTTGGCGGGCTGTTTCATACATGGGCCTAGAAAGGGTCAAAAGGAAAAACAATAGGAGGGCTAACAGCTGGACGAGCCATCATAAGAAAACATACATAGTGCATAATGCATAGTGCTCATGGTGAATGATCACTATTTCTCAAACTTAGATCGACACAATCATCAAACGAACCAATGCCAACTCCTTCCGGTAATTATGCACTCCAAGCCGTACCACTTCTCCCTGTAAGACCAAATGTGACTGCTCACAGAAGGACTGCTAGAACAGTCAAGCCATCGATTGTATGTATTCGCTTCAAATTTTTCTAGAGCTAAGTGGCTGACCCTGCATGCTACACCGCTTATATTCCTTTGATGACCTATTTATATTATTTTTTCCTTACTTAATGAGCAACAGATACAAAAAGAAAATAATGCACGGCCAGTGTTGAAAGATATTCAAGGTGCCCAAACCCCTCTAACTGCATGTCTGATAGCCTAGACTAGCGCAGCCTAGGAAAATCGCCCATTAAGCGCGCGGACCGATTTTCATAGCTGCTTTGGTTTTAAGGCACGGACAAGACCCCGGACTCGAGCGATTGCGACCAGCTGCACCCGTACATAAGCTGGAGCAAGTGGAATCAGTGCACATCGAAGGCTTGTTCGTGTTGAGGATCATGGTTGTGCGCCTGCAGTTATTCGCCTGTGCGATCTTACTTGAGCCCCTTCCAGCATTTCACCTCGCCGTCTGCTTGCATGGCGAGGATGAGACGTGCAATCTGATGAGGGGGTTCTGAGAGCGGAGCTTCACAGCAATCGTGATGATTAATATGGCCAGTTGTAGGATCGCGGAGGGATCACTTGCCCAATCGGAATCCCAATATAATCGTAAGCAGGGATGAGTCTGGTAACGAGCTGACGGGATGTACTAACCTGGAAAAATACTGAAATTGACTGTATAAAGCCCGATTGGTGTGTGCACGCTTTTTGTGGCCTAGCAGACTAAGGAGCCATCTAACATAAAAGACATGGAAATCTTAGTGATTGTAGTATTCACCGCTGTTTTGGTCATTTGCGGAGGTCATCTGAATGCTTTACACCAGCTCATCGGCGTGCCGGGATAATGGTCAAAATAATGGGATCACGTTCCTGGTTTCGGAGCCTAAGGATTCCTAGCACAGGGCCTTTTGACAAGAAGTATAGAAGATCCAAACTAATGCAATAGTGTACTATATACATATGACAGGGTGGTATCATTTGGTGTGCGGCTTGTTCAGGTTGACTCCACCTTCTGAAAGATCGGGGATGTCCGATGTTGGGAGCTATAACCTCTACCAACTAGAGTTCTGATATGACAGGTAACGATTGCTCTACAGGATAATGTCGATCGCCACAGTTGACAAATCAAACATTTTAAGCCCCATAAGAGATAACCCCAATGAAAACACCACGCTGCCTCCGCGCAACGTTAGATTTTAGCCTCCACGTAGAGAAGCTTTCAATTAGCCCACATTCAATTAGTCCAGCACGGGGCTTAGCGGAGAATTAGAACTTACTCTGTGGATTAACCCCATAGCTTGTATCTATTTAACGTATTTCTGCCTAAGTGTGTACTATTGGACGAACGAATCCAAGGTCTATGTTGGAAATCGAAACCTATGCTGTAAGTACACAAAAGTAGAGGGTGCCCATCTAGACCCCAAAGAATACCATGATCAGTACGTCCTATCATACAACGCATCTTCTACCTTCGCCCGACCCTCCAACTGAGTCATCCTCAATCTCCTCGCCGCAGACCGCAAACTCGGATGCCTAGCATCAACAATCGGGCGCACAAACTGCGACACACTCCCCTTCGCCTCGCCCTCACCACTCGCGGGGAACCACGTATCCCCCAATCCCGTTGGCTTCGAATTAATGTAAATATTCTCCCATTGGCCCTTAGGGACAATATACGTCTCATGGTAAATCGCAATATGCGGGTTCTCCTTCACAATCTCCGTCCACCACCTCATCCCCTCCACGTGGAGCGGACCATGCGCAAACCGATGCAACGCATCATAATCCCGCAAATAGTAAATCGTCATGGTTTCATTGCCTGCGGGATCATCCTGCTTTAACCAGGCTGAAGTTCCGAGCAGACCATAATTGACGGGGTTGGAATTCATCTCGATGTTCATTTGGGCCACTCGCTTTCCGAGCTCTGGAAGTCCCGGCGCAAGGGGGCCGAGTGGGTGATTTGAGCGCGCCCCTAGGTGGAAGACCACGATTGACTCGGAAGCAAGTTCTGTGCCGAATTGACCATTTGCGTAGGGGGTTTGCGCGGTAAACTTGGCGCTTACCACGCCGTCCATGTAGCGGTTTCGGGTGATGTTGGCGGCCATCAGGAGATGGTCGATTGTGCGGTATGAGAGGATTAGAATGGCAGGGACGAGAGCGTAAGTTCCCAATAGCATCACTGCTAGGCCTTGTAGGAGTCCGCCTAGGAAGAGCCATGAAGAGAGTGTTAGGCTGTCTCGTATCGGTACCGATATAGCTTTGGGGATATTTCTGGGGAGGCGCACTTGGCCCCGGGAGTTTGTTGTCTCCTTGGTCACCTTAAATGGTGTCACAAGGGGTTTGAAGGGAGTCATTGTGGGAAGTTGTAAGCCTCGTATGTTATCTCGCTCGCTCAAGATGCTTTCTTTGATGTGTTGGGCGAGAAATAGAAATCGTGGGCGACTGGAGAGGGGTGAGTTGCGTATTTATAATAATACGCCTGTCTTTAAGTAGCCGCCTAACATAGCCACTGACGTTGATACTGGTGCTTACGAGCTGGCTTAGCCCCACTGTTGAAATGCAATGCTCGGTCGGACTTTTCCGAAACCTACAATTCCTGATCGTATGCGAATTAGAACGTCCGATTTTCTTACTTGGATTAATTGTAGACGGTTTCATGTGGGGCCGAAACCTCTTGCGCTCAGCTAGTAGTACGTAGTTACTCTGCCAGTAAGACCGCTCTGCGACAGATTTATCGTTGGGATGATTTATTTCTCAGTCTTTCAGGGACTAATTAATATAGCACACAAGTACCATTCGATAATCATATACATACATATTCTTTCCCTCTTAATATTCATATTTCATTTACAAGCCATTTAAAAGGTGGCCTGATCTATGAAGGGGGATAATGAGATAACGTAAATCATTATTCAGCTGCACTTAAGAAGGCTCAAACGTAGAAAAATATTGTAACAAGCTAATCAATAAGCTAAGCAATAATATAATCGCTCGCTCTGACGTAGCTCCTCTGTCTGAAGCATGAATTTGCGCTTCTTCTCACTTTAGCCGGTCAATAAGTCCTCCGATTAAGTGTGGTATTCCCACGGATAAGTAAGTTCTTCTTTGCTGTAGTTGGAACAGAAGTACTGCATGTCAGATGAACATCTGTCAAGTCCAACGCACCGTAAATGCTGCCAGCTGTAGCATAGAGAGCAATGGATACCGCCGATACTCAATCCACGACGCTTACCACAGCACCGTATGGGCGAAGTAAATCGCCGCACAGTGAAATCCTTGAATTGAGGCAGTATAGAATAGTAACATTGTTAGACGTCAAATAACGCCTTCGCAAAAGAAACGGCATCCCGAGGCTCACTTTCATTGAGAATCATCTCAAGTACCTCAAATAGTAAGCTAATTTTCCTACTCTCTCTTCTAGCTGTGGGCATCTCCCAGGATGCCTGATAATTGGATGTCAGCACTCTTGATAAGGCGCGGAAACCAGGTGAGCACCGATGTTTCGAGTACTCCATGATGAAGACAAAAGTTTTGCTACGCCAGTCTCCATCATCACAAAGCTCGACGAAAGCAACATGGCTTAGGGAGAGTAGTATCAAGCGAACTTTCCTCTGTCGTGATTTAGCGTGGTCAAGATAAGGCATAGCTCTCAAAAGAGATATACTTTCCATCCCTTCAGAGCGGATGTCCTTTTGTAAAACAACTAGAAAGGAGTGGAGCTAAAATATTTCCCTGTCAGGGTATTTTAATACCGAAAATTTCGGTATAGTATCGTATATGTCATGATAACCGCGTGTCTTTACCTTACAGTCTCAGGCGGCTAGACGTAGGAAACTCATAGAAAGTGGCCTTAGGAGGCGACCATCGCAATCAATGCACCCGGTGACCTCCTCGTCGTAATAGGCCAACATAAACATAAAGTCTCTGAAAAGCCATTCCTGAAGCACCTTCACGGCAGTCGGAATGCCGAGGCTCATATGTAATATTTTGAACCCCATGCGCTGGGACTGGAATTTGTCAGCTTCAGTAGTCTTATAGTAAGACAGACAAAATGCTTTTCTCAAAGCATAGTTGCGGCAAATACCCATATCAGAAGATCGCATAAATTGATCGTGGCTGCCCTCACGGATCGTAGCGGGATTGAACACTGCTGAGTCGTTTGTGGTGGTCGTTGCTTGTCTGCTGTTCGGGAATGTAATCAGGGAAGCCCTCCTCGGTCGGCGTAGAAGTCGTAAGCAGCGTCTAGATCGGAGATGTCCCCACTGGGAGAGGAAATTAGCTGCCATGTTCCGATATCGTCTAGTTTATGGAGCAGTTGCTTGAGATTTCGCACCTTAGTTCCACTCCCAGGAGGGGGCTATATGCAAGGACGGCTCACTATAGCGATACCATGTCCCTGAGAGTAACCGTTAGCCAAGCAGACGATGGAATAAACGACCAGTCTCGCTAACCTTTCACATATTGGTTCCATAACCCCCGGCACGCTGCTTGGGTGTGGCCCATCGTGGTGTGATAGCAGAATAAAACCAACTGGAGCAACAAGTCATTTAATGCTGGGGTTTAGGCTGATGGATAAAGCAACCTTTTCTGATGATATCACGACGCACGTGTTCCTTGTTGACATATTCGAGCCATGTGATCTTCGCCAACAACGATTCATTATTTCTATTTCAGGCATTATGCCGGCTGTAGTCATTCAGCGGTCAGGAGGACAGCGCTTCGGAATTTTCTTTGTAGTGGCCTCTATAAAGGAAGCGTATTTTCTTAATCTCTAACTAGCCTCCCAGGTGGATTTTCGGTCAGCCTAACTTCTCGTACATATCTATATTCGATCTTATTCTTCTCCCTTTCGAGTCCTATAGTGAATTAGAAGCACATCGATATCAGTCAATAACGACCAAGTCATCTTCTGCCCTTCGTGTCCATTCCATCCAACTCCCATCATACACCTTCCGATCCATGTCAAATCCTGTCTCTCGCAATCCAAGATCTAGAGCAGTTGCGGTAACTCCTGAGTTGCATGTCAAAATGACGGGTGATCTCCCATGTATCCCTGCTTTGACAAAGAGACTTCTCAAATCAGAAAAGGGTAAGAAAGCCTTGGACTCCGTATCTAGCATTGCAGCCAACGGAATATTCACTGCAGAAGGCATGTGCCCCGACCTCAGCGACGGGTCTGCTTCCCCCTGAGTGCCCGAAAACCGGCCTGGAACTCTAGCGTCAATGATTTGATAGTCTGTTGACCTTTGTAGGATCGTATCGCGCAGCTCGTCAAATGCGATCACTTGGTTCGCATCTAGTTCATGAATCGGGTAAACGGTCTCTGGAAGGGCTGACAACCGCCCCTCTGAAATTGGATACCCTTGTTCAGTATAAAGACGAAAATTGTTCAAAACATGTACGGAGTCATGTCCAAACAGTTGGCAGGTCCAAGCTACGCGCGGTGCGCTATACATGCCTATCTCGACTGCGTCGTAGACGACGAGGGTATCATCAGGTTTGATACCCAGTTCGCCCATGCAAGTGGCAAAGTGGGATGCTGTTGGGAGCATCTGGGGGTATGGCGATGCTCCGTCTTTGATAACGTCCATGTTGAAGAATCTGTTGAACTATATTAGGACATGGTGCTTATTGTGGGGTAGCATGCCTACACTGATCCTGGAATATGCTGTTTTTCGTACGATGCGAGTAGCTGCTCCCCTCCTGCCGCGACTGGAATAATACGGCGGACAGATGAATGCACTGCATTGTGGAATTCCTCTGGTGTCACTAGGATGGACCTGAATGGGTCATTACTAGTAGACATCGCGATGCGGGGTGTGTTGGTGAAGCAATTGCCTTGTCCCGGGGGTGTTATTGCGAATATTAGTCGAAGCGTATTGGTTGCATTGGTTGCAAGTGTTGTAGCTGAAGTTCCAGTATTAATATGTCATTGAGATAGACCAGTCCTAGATAATCACCCTCTTGTCCGTTGTTGAATGAGATTCGAAGACCAGGTATTCCAAACCAATGTGCGCTTGGCTCCACATTATGCCTGTGCTTAGTCATTTGTATATTTGATACATAATTCTGGATACCCCCGATGCCGGAGTCTACTCCGTATATACCTCATAGACCTGATTCCACCGCTTCAGAAGCACCGTGATCTTCGACTCTGTTTCAAAGGGCATATTCTAATGAGGCCCCTTATCTTCGCTCCGCAATGGATTTCGGAGCTTTACGCCAGTCAAAAATTCGGTTGTCTATGTATAATTGTGAAATGGCAGGGTGTGAAAACAACAAACTTTTCGTCCTTATACAGTAACAATCCCATGTAGTTCCTCCAGTACCTTTGTAAGTCTGTAAGTCTAATCGTTCCATTATCTATTTCGGCATGGGCTTGACTGCATCTATACTTTATTTATGCCTACTCAAGTTTTCAACTGCATACCAAATAGGGAGACTTTAAATCACGATTTGACCCAACTGATCACGTCAAGGTGGGAAACAAGGCCGGTAACCAAAGTATAGACCGGATACTGCTTTGAGTTATGGATACTGGCTGAGAAACAAAGTATTTATCAATGCACAAAAGCTTCACACAATTAGCCTAACATAAACATTGAAACAATACAAATGCAAACAAGTCTTTCCGGTGCACTTCTTTCCCACTATGCAGTAGCAAACCATGCCTCACTGATTAAGAGACAAGTCCAAAATAATCTTTCCCTTCGCATGACCCCCATCTAACCGAGCAAAAGCCGCCTCAAACTGCTCCAAAGGCCAAACACTATCCACAACCCCGCGGCACTTCCCCTCATTCACAAGCCGCGTAATAGGCTCAAGATGGTCCCTATTAGGCTCCATGATGAAAAACACATCCTTAACCCCCTTCTCCCCAAGCCCCTCAGGCCGAACCTGCTCCGGCGGCTGGAAGATACTAATCAGCACACCCCCATCCTTAACACACCACCACGCATCCGCCAACGACCTCCCCCCAATACAATCAATAACAAGATCAACCTGATTCCCTTCCTCCTTTCCCCACTGCCCCAAGTTTGTACTCCGATAATCAACAACCTCACTCGCCCCAAACCCCCTCACAAACTCCACATTCTTCGACGAACAAGTCCCAACAACAGTCGCGCCCACCAGCGCCGCAATCTGCGTAACCCAGGTCCCGACTCCCCCGGAAGCAGCAGTAACAAGCACCCTCTTCCCTTTCCACGCTGGGTCCCCGAACCCCCCAATACCAGACTGCACGAACAACGCCTGCCAGGCCGTCTGCGCGGAGAGCGGCACCGCCGCCGATTCAACCCAGCTCAGGTTCTTAGGCCGATGCGCCAGTTCACTGGTCATCCCGATCGTATAGTCGGCTGCACAGCCCGGGCGGAGGTAGTTTGTTCGGGCGTAGACTTCGTCTCCGGCGCGGAAGGGGGAGTTTTCGGGGGCTTTGAGGACTGTGCCGGCGATGTCGTAGCAGGGGATTGGGGAGCGGGGTTTTGGTGGCGCGAAGAGTTTAAGCCAGTTGAGTTCGTTTGCGCAGGGGGAGACACAGTGGACGCGGATTAGGTGTTCGTTATTGGTGAGGTCCGGGGTGGGGATTGGTTGGGTTGTTGTGAAGATGAGGCGGGTTTCTTGGACGTTTGGTTGGAGGAGGGCGCGCATTGTGTTTGGGACGGCCATTTTCGGTTGTTGGTGGTTGAGTCCAGTTATTTTGGAATGCTCGGGTTTGTTTGATGGATAAGATGAAGATCAAATAAGGAGAACCTGGTGAGTTATCTCTGACTGTTTTTTGGTTCTCGTATTTATATATTAAGCTTCGTGTTTTGTCGGGAACCTAGTTTTTGTATATCCGGATGTATGCGATTGCCTGAAGGGTCATATGTGTGATACCCGAAGCATTTTGTAAATGATTGCCTTTAGAGACGATCTCTAGTGCGTGTAGTAAAGCCCGGAAGTTAATGTTCAATATTTTCATAGGTCCTATGTGATGGGAACATGGATAGGGTTTGTCTCGACTCGGCGGTGGCAGTTCCCGAATAGGCTATTGACGTCGTGCCGCGAATTAACACCCGAGGAGAAATCTGGACCACTCGTTTATATTGTCTATTATGTGGAGGTCAGCTCACATCGGGTATTAAATAGCGATTCGCTGTCTGGGAATCCAGAAATGCATACCGGGCAAATACTGCTAAAAACGCGTGCTACATAATACGAGACTGCGACTTGGCGTAAATGGCACTTCGACTGTTTGGGTTCTATGGAGGATGCAACACTGTCTTGATCCCTCACTTGCCGACCCCTAGGTTAAAAAGTTTCTTCTATCGCCTAGGACACTATTCGAGGGGAAGTTCAACTTCATACCGTAGCTCGTCAGGGAGGTGGGTCTTCCCTGGATTTACCCTATTCGGGTCTCTGGGTTTATAGTGACGTGTAGGGTAATGAACTTCGATCGCAACTTCATTAAATATACGTGTCCATTAACTATAGTAGCATTAATGCATTGAATTTGCGCCGAATATGCATCACATGGAAAGAACAAATATTTGGCTCAATCACATACAGCCTGATCAAAAAGACCACAAAAGTTAATATTTGCGTCAAAAGCCGAAAGATCCAGTCCCATCTGTACCGAATCTAGGGGTAAGGAAATTGGATCAAATCCAACCCCAGTCAGTGGAATTTCAGGCTGAATCTCGACGACCTGTGCTTGTGGTATTTTTTCCTTGAATCCTAGCATATCTCGAGCAATAATCCCCACTTCCTGGTAGGTTCTTCTTCCCATCGGCCAGTGCTCACCCAGAACTTTCAACGTACCCATACTCAGTCGTATGCGTTCTCGCGCTAGCTTGAGTTGCTGTCCCTGGAAGACAAAGCGACAAGCCGATAGATGAGCAATTACGATGTTGGCAATCATGCAGATTAGAAAGGGGGTATGGGTGGCGATGTTGGTTGGAAGGGTGAGAAGATCTTCAAATTGTTCAATTGCACGCAATGCTTTTGACGTATGGAGTTGACGCTCCTGGGCATTGAATCCCCGTATAGCGGTTGGAGGGGGTGGCGCGCAATGGGCGACAGCCTCAATGGGGCTGTATTCTAATGCGGACAGCTGGCGATGGACCTCAACGACGTATCTAGACGATTGCCAATTAGCAGCCTTCCCGTGACTCTGGGATGAAATGTATACGTATGAATCACCATATTCGCCTTGAAGAGGATCTCATCGAAAGATCCATCTACACGGGCTATCTCTTTCTTCGAAGGAGACAACAAGGATCGCCACGCTGTGACGCTGGCATCTAGGTTGGCGCACATGGCATGCGAATTGGCCAAACCCAACCCTTGCCGAGACACCAATGCCAAATCCAAGCTTCGAGTTAGCCCGGCAAGTTCTGCAAAGGAGGAGAACTCTGGGCTATCGTCACTAGCAAACTCCCTCATATCATATTCATGAAGGGTCCTCGGTCGAGGGATGTTCTGTCCACCTCGGACGTTAGACGGTGTTACTGAATAGGGAGACGCAATGTCTTACGCCAGTTTCATATTCATCTTCCTCACACGGTAGATCAACATCCATCTCAATATTGCTAGTTCGGAAGGGGTATGTGTGTGTGCTCCCCGCAATATGAGCGTCAGTAGCATATATTTGCCACCAAGTACGTCGCCAAGATTCCTCAAGGACGGGATCGCCCTTTCCGTTGTGAGATGCGAATGCTTGTTTATTCATTCCCAATTTCAGCGCCATGCTGATTGCTTTGTCGAGCAGATCAAGGGACCTCTTCGGTTCGTTCTGCCAGTACGTTGCAATGGAGTAGAGCAAGAGAGCTTGGACGTCAAATCCAGTGACAATTCCTAGCGACGATAAAGCACGCTCTGCAATCTCTTTGCATACAGCAGACGGGACTGACTGGGCATATACAGATCCGATGTACTGCATCACTGACGTAAGGAAATGAAGCTGTCCGCTGTTATTGACCATGTATCGTCTCATAGCCCATTGCGGGAGTACGCAAGGATGTGCAGCGTGAAAGAATGAGTAGTAGTGTGGAAGTAATCGATCAGCCATACTTGAGTCACTAGACGTATCACTGTTGACTGAGGCACCCGTGGCTGAATCGGAGGTGTTTTGCTCCTGGTCTGGTGATATCAATTGGGTATCCTGCCCCAGTTGTAAGTCTGCTATGTGTACCACATGTGTTTGATGCTCCGGAGAAATTGCCTCTTTCGTCGGGAGCTGTGGCGATGATGGTCGGCGCCTGCCACCACGCCGGGATCGTGGATACACACAGTCCTTGCCTTCTGAATTACATCGAGAGCAGATTGGTGTCATGGCGTCACAGCGAAGGTGTTTCGACCGGCACGGGGCACAAGCCAGCGATACCCGGACTGCTCCTCGTGGAGGGCGACGTTGAGAAGTAGCCTGTGGCGCCATTGATAAAATCGAGGGTCATCTGTTCTACTTTGCACCATTTATGTGGCTGTCATCGCTGGAGATGTTCCTCGTACTCAGGATAAGCACAGCAATGCACCTGTCTTGGCGAAGTGTACGGTGGACAGTAACCGCCATCGAAGAACCTGAATATGGACTAGCCAATTATCTTTGCCACCTCTGGAGGTGCTGTGATCAGTTCGTGTTAAGAGGGAAGGCGGTGAATCTCGGCCTTCTATAGCGCCGAGTCAATGTCACCACACACGTAAAGTTCCGGACTTTCCCGATCATTAACACCATTTTCCTAAAACGGACAATCGCAAGCTTCTGAAAGCCCTTTTGCATATATCTCAGAGGCAAAATGTTGCGTGCTAATATTACTCATAACAATTCAAGTCCCCACTTATTAAATCAAGAGCGTTTCCTACCTAATGGTACGAATCATTGTCCCAAAAATGCAATTTTGAAACCAACAGTTTTCTCAGTCCTATCGCAGACGGAGCATTGATATAATGACCTTCGGCCAATTTATCGGAGGATTTCAATATAAACACTTCGCACTTTATTTCTCTAGCTAGAATGGGTGGGGTTGTCGATACATGCATCGCCCCGGAGTTAGGCAGATGAGATGACGCGGATACGAAGAGTGCTGTACTTAATAGAATTAGTAGACCCAGCACCAGCTTTCTAAATTATCGCGAAAATAGTACAGTATCCATATATCATCTTTTGTTCGGACACTTGATATAACTCAACTCCATGAAATTCCTCTTCGGTCGCCTTTCTTCCTTTTAGTCCTTGCTAACACCGAAATATAAACTCACGGTCGCATTCTTATTTGGCAAATTAACATAATTATCCCTTTCGGATACAGCTCAAACGCAACAATGCGCCCTAACGAAGCTTCAAAGCCTGTCACAGAGCTCGCTCTCCTCCACATAAAATCCACCGCCGACGTATCAGCCACCCGATCCGCCCTATTATCCGCCGCCAAAGCCCAAGCCGATTACGCCAAGTATCCTGTCCACCTGTTCAAGCAGGTTGAAGACCCCTCATATATTTACCTTCTCGGGGGATGGAGTTCCATTGCTGCCCACCTAGACGACTGGATCCCCGGTCCTACGAACCAGGCCCTAATGGCTTCCCTCATGGATAAACTGGAAGTAGAGTGGATGATCCATATCGATATCGACCCCACTCCCTTACAGAGGGCCGAGAGAGAACCAGCCGCCGCTGCCGAGAATGACCAGGCTGAGGCAATTCCCTTGAACGCCCCTGTATTAGGCATTGGGAGGTATTTAATTGCCGCCAATCAGGAAGAAGCTTTCTTAAACAAGTTCCAAGAAAAGAAAGGTCTCTTGAAGTCGTATGTTGCTCCGAGGACCTTGAAAGGCGGAATTCGAGTAGCCCCGAAGGACAAGTCCGAAAATGGAGCCGAGAAAGAGGAGTTTGTGCTTTTCAGTGGCTGGGGAGAAGTGCAGGATCATTTGCGGTTTGCTGAGACGAAGGAGTTCAAGGAGTTCAAGACAATTATGAACTTTATGGAGGGTGCTGAGATTAAACACGCTTCTCTCTGGTTAGATTGAGTGCTAGATTCTATACGACAGAACAGCAGCGTGACTGAAGTGTAGTTTATGTTATTGAGAGTCAATGGGAGCAATCGTTGAAAACACTGGAAGTACGAGTAATAGGGCAAGGTGATAAGTGGGCCCAAAGCGATGTAAGGAGGCACTCGTCATTCTCGAGAACTTAGAAAGTACTAGCATTGTAAACATTATACTAGTTAGGGAAAGATATATAGGCGTTTCTAGATATCGCCTTCACTTATTCATATATACAAGCAAGCCTAGCCACCAGAAAATTACGAAAGCTGCAGTTAACCATGAACCAAAAGCTGCTTCTCCTTCTTAATCTGCTTGACGACCTCTATATTAACCTTCAAGGTAGTGGCCACCACATCCGACGGAGTGAGAGCAAGCCATTGCGCCAAGGATTTATCTGCGACGCGATCACTTTTGTAGATTCCAATCCACACCAGTTTTTCGGTGTCGGAGATGTTTTCAATACAGTGGCCTATCACCCGTCAACACTTAGCTCCATATAAAGTCAAGGTTCTATATGTGCATGTCTTATAGTAGTACCTACCACTGTTATCAGGGAAAA
Organism: Aspergillus leporis; assembly: GCA_009176345.1. NCBI lineage: Eukaryota > Fungi > Ascomycota > Eurotiomycetes > Eurotiales > Aspergillaceae > Aspergillus > Aspergillus leporis. Next base: position 18,843 of record ML732273.1, on the reverse strand, counting down.
CAGCTGTATCCTCAGCAGTGAAATCGAAAGTGCGAGCTTTTGAGTCGCCCAAGAACACCGTAGCGCGAGCATTACCCGGGTGGAAATAAAGCCATTCTTCTGCCTATTCTAAGACCTAAAATACTGAAGATAAAAGAAAAGATAGAGGGAAGACCCACATTAGGACGCCAATGCGACTCCCTTAATCCTTTCGGTTCGAGTTTAACCAATGCAGCAGCAATAGTCTGGCTTACGGGGAAATTACGTGAATCAATCTTCCTGAAAGAACCCCCCTGGCCAGGTACAGGCCCGGACGGATGTTTGTATGATACACATAGGAGCTGTTACCTGTTAGTCTGCCCTTGGGTGCCTGGCTCGCATCTTTGCTGACTGTGCCATTGAGAATATATAGGAATTTCTCAGGCACTTTGTCGAAGACGGAGGCATCGACGCCGAAGTCCTTGATGGGCCACCTTGCGTGCTGTCGTCCAAGTATGTCGTTTTGTTTAAAAGTTTGATTCCGAAATTACCAAAGCGGGATAGCATATTCATGTTGAATATAAAGCCATGGAGCAGCGGAGACGGAATATATAAGTGATCTGCTCAACTTCTCTCAATACATGGGCAACCTTCCTTTCAATTCCCTTTTTAACTTCCCGCCGACAATCTCTTATATGTCTATGAAAACCCGTCCCAGAATGAAGTCATCCTTGGTACAGGTGGCCTTGTTGGCCACTCTCTGGGAGTGTCTTTCCTTACTTCCTCTGATTCTCAGCATTCCAGGAGTAGCCGATTCTCTTACCGAGAATGCTCCTCCCCTACCGATTTTGCAAGTGCCGACTCCTCCACTTGAGAGCCCGCCCTTTACTCCAAGCGATATGAAGTCCAAGAAGATCGGCTACTTCTGGACCGGCTCTGGAGACAAATTTCATAGGGGTAAGTAGGGTTTCCGTTGTCGAGGATACATTATCTGACATGGCTCGCAGACTTCCTGGCCACTTACAGTCTTGACGATGTAAACGCCCCTCAATACGCAATACTTAGCCATGCTCTAATTTATAGGACGCATTCGGAACGCTTCTCTGGTTGACGGATGTCCTATCTAGTGGCAACGACCCACATTACCTTGGACCATCCCTGGATGGTAAGACTATAGTGAGAGGTGGCCTCCTCTTGTTGGTTAAGACTCAGGTAAGCATACAACAGGACACAGCCTTCTACTTCGATACCACAAACCCCTAACGGGCAAAATTCAAGAAGAGCAACCGCAGCCTTCTCTCCTCCATTGCCGATGAGATCCGCGCAAAGCCCGATGGAGGGTTCTACATTACATACATGAGCTCCGCAGTGGGCACGTCCCCAGGACGCCTGGTCGAAATCGACACGGATTTCACCATTATCCATGAATGGCCCGAGGATGTGGAGGGAGCGCTCAACATTCTCAGCGAGCAATTTTCACCCCACGGTGTCAGCATTGACTGGGAGAGAAAGTTCATTCTTACATCCGACTTCGTGGAGCCTATTAGTATCTTGAAGCCTAGCACGGGTATCCGGTGCGGGAACGCGCTCCGGTTGTGGGATCTTGACTCCAAGAAATCCTTAATACTATCACTATTCCTGACGTGAGTCTCAATCACATACCTAATCGCTTCTTACTCCTTGCTAATAAGAACACAGGGCGGTGGTACCCAAGATGTAAAGTCTATACCCGGTAACCCAGACGGCGCTGCTCTCGCCACAGCGGCTCACCTAGGCCAAATTTGGATCGTCTATCCTGGACAGAAAGACGCCAAGGGCAAGCGCGGACGAGCCGAGCTTCTTTATAACCTAGACCCCAAAGCTCGTGATACAACCGCGATCTAGTACTTTCTCCTCCCCCCTCCCTTCCCATTCCCATTCAAATCTAGTCATGGCAAACCACTAACCCATGAACTAACAGCACAGACATCATCCAAGACGGCCGCTTCATCTACCTCACCCTAACAACAGCTAACCACATCGCCGCACTGGATATCAGCGACCTTAACAACGTCAAGCACCTGGATAACCCAGATGAGGACCAGCCCATTGCCGGCCCACACTACGTCAAAGTGACGCCGGACCAGAAGCATCTCCTCATCACAGATTACTTCGTGCAGATGGGAGATATCGGGCTGATTAACACACCGGCTGATTGTATATTGTTCTGGACCAGGATGGGAGCCTAAGCTTTAACCGGTCGATTGATTTCAGTAAGGAGTTTCCGGTCAAGGGGGGGGGGGGGGCCACTTGACGGACCCCAAAAATCCGCTTCACTATTAGGTTCTGGTTCAGGTTGGATGTAAAGGAGTTTGTTGATGTGAGTTGGTGACTCTTTTGGGAGTGTCCTTGGGAGTACCTGGGATAAGAGTGGGTGGCTGTTGAACTTTGTTTATATATTGCCTTGGCATATTTAATTTGATATTATTCTTGACAATTCGTGAAATATCCCACTGACCCAGGTCTAGAGCTCTTTGGTGTTTACACGTCACATCTGCAAGTTAAACTCCATGCTGATAGTAGTTGTAGGAGGGTTGGGTCAACCGGGATCCGGACTGGATCCGAACCCGCCCCAAACGGGTTGAGCTGAACCCTCAGCGGGTTTCGGTAGGTTTTTAGTTAAGGGTTCTCAACCCGTTCGGGGCGGGTTCGGGTTGAACCAGCTAAAGAATCTAGGAAACAATCAGCTTTCATCCCTAGATCTATTCGAGTCAGACTCCCACCTTACTACTCCGTCGCCATACTTTGAACAAGAAGGTAAGCATTAAGACCTTGGTTCTTCAAGCTGTCGTTGTGAAATCGTCAAAGTAATAATCATCCGGACCGAAATTAGGTGCCAGGTGTCTAAATCCACGAAACAACAATCGTAGACAGTGGCAAAATTCATCTTGTCAATTTGTCGATTCAGAGGACCATCGGGATACTTAACTACTCAGAGGCATAAACCGACGCTTAGAGGTGAGCAAAGTCACTAAGTGGGTATAATTTGATGAGGAGGTATTAGTATGTGAGTCTTCGCGGTGGGGTTGTACGCCTAAGGAGAAAAGTGAGAATCTGAAGGGGTAGATGAAGAGAATTACGGCAGCTAGGTGTATGTGGAGTGCTTTTCGTGAAGAATTTAAAGAATAGATTAAAAAACTTTTCGAGAAATAAAAATAGTGGTAGCATCCATAGAGACGTACAGGATAGCTATTCATCAGCTCGCAACTTTTCAATCCCTGCCAAAAAGCAAACAACAGCTGTAGCAAAAGCCTTCGCATCATCCCGTCGTTCTCCCAAATGCGGACCAACCTGCTCCAGAAACAGTGCCAGCTTCGACTCCTTCCATCCAAAGCTTGGCGCAAACTCCAAGCACATATTAGACATCCCAAATGCATCCAGCTCATAATGACCCTGGACAGACAGTACTCTCCCGGGGTGGTAAAGTCCCTGGATGGGACAGATAGGAGTGCTCCCCACATTGACCCATGGTTCTGGTAGAGAAGCCTCCCCGTCGAGAACCTCCGCAGTACCTTTCTTGACGGCCATGACACGATCGCCGTGGAACATCTGGATTCGCAGCTGCCCCTGTGGCAGATGCCCTAGTGCCTGAGGGAAGGCCTGGACGAATTTGTTCTCCAAATTAACGGTATAAATGCCAACTTCACGACCCAGGGGGCATTTCTCCACGAAAACATCCCGTTCAGTATCGTTGGGCTGCCTCATCAGGGCATGTCCAATGAGCTGGTGCCCGAAGCATGTCCCCAAGATCCGGACCTGGGGGTATTCTTCGAAGACTGTTTTGAGGAAGGTCTCCAGTCTTTGCATCCATGGTGACATGCTCATCTCGTATACGCCCGGAGCACCACCCGTGATCAGGATGGCATCAATCTGGATGGCATCAGGATGAGGGCTATAAGCGGGGTGACCTCTTAATTTGCGAAAGTCTGGGTAATGGCCTCCGCGGATGTCGTAGGGTGTCACTGATATTTCGAGCGGCTCCTCGTGGGCTAGGATGGTCTGGTTCAAATAGGAGGCAGTCTCTTGTAGGATGTTACGAAAGTGGGCGCTGCACAGGCCATGGGATTCGTAGAGTTTACGAGGGGGAATGTCAACGTCGAGGACGGCGATGTGGATGTTGCGGACCATTGTGATGTTTGTATTAGGGCTTTGTTGGGCAGATTATGGGTGAGACGAACGGTGAGGAGAAGACACCGCTGTCTTAAAATATATATGTTCGGATTGACTCCACATTTGTGTTTGGGACAATTATTGTACTAGACGTGGTATACGCCATTATGGTGAGAAATACTCCAATTGACTCCAATGGAAGACCCAAATGAAGAGAAAATCTAATCCGAATAAGCTTAACCTTGACCGCGGCACTGCCAATCATCGCACCTTTTGACCCCGTGGGGTCTAGGAGCTTACCTAAAAGATTAATTCCTATTGGATGGTCGTCAGCGGTATTACTAAATATTTATTATTCATGGACAATAAATGTTGGTCATCATTTTCTCGTTCCTTTCCATAAACTCCCGATCTGAAGAAAAATGGGGGTAATGGATATTCGGGATTGGTTGCAGTGGAGCTTGAAGGAGTCCGTTTAATCTGATCGGACTCTCAAACCCGTTCTTTTATGTTCGCCCGGTGTGCAAGTAGCCCGGCTCAACCAATATCATTCTTTACCGATATACATGGGGACTTAAGCTTTCCTCGTAACGTGTGACAAGGGTCCGCAAATTGAGGCGATTTAACCGCACCCCCCCCCCCCGGACTTTCCCAATAGTAAAGAATGCACTCCATTTCTTGTTGGCCTATTAACACCCACGGTGTAGCCTACTTGATAAACGTGTCTGACATTGACAAACTTTTAGCAGAGAGCCAGTATGATGAAACGAGACCCCGGCTATTCTTTTAAAGTGTACAACGATGCATATGTGTCTAGCTCACCATGTTGAAGAGAATATGAAAACACTATATGGCTGTTTCTTATTTTTACCCCAGTTTCCCCTCTTATTTATCAAAGTTCATAGCAGTTAGTATGAGAATGCTATATGGAGGCTGGAATATATTTTAGAACTATAGTTGAAGTCTATTATATATGTTAGCAGTTAGTTCTTTCTATTAATCCTCTCACCATCCTCTCGGCAAATCATCGACCCCAACTACAAGGCGATACCTTCTCTTCTGCTCCACCTCGCTCCGTCGCTCGACCACCTGCTCAAAATAAAAGGACCAGGCTCTCGGCAGGGCGATTACGAGGCTTCTCCAGTTGCGACTCCGCGCTAATTCCTCCCAAGGCGCAATCCATCCCCATTCCTCGTCATCTGACCACCGAATCGGCCTCCCAGACCGACTCGGAAATCCAGCAATGGAGAATCTAAGGTCCCTCACATTTGGCAGATCACGGAGCATAATATCAAAGATGCCCTTGTAGAATGATTGAAAGCGGGGTTCGACATGTGGATGTCCCTTACACGCTCGGTAGATGTCAATCTCGACCGACAGAGACGTCATCAACGTCAAATGTTCCCGCGGCATAGCTTTCGACAGACGAGAAAGCTGATCGATACCGTGAGTCAACACGAACGTGTTGGAAGAATACAGTGTCGGTAGTGATTCTTGATATCTTTTGTATTGGCAAATACTGATTAGTGCCGCTGCAGGGCGTATTGAAGACTAGGATACTCACCCTCTCCGGCTACACATCAACCAATTTAGCGCATCCAGTTTATACTCGAATCCTTCTTGAACCCAGCCACCCAACGTCAAGTTCAACATTGCATCTTCAGCGCCAGCATATTCGGGGCATGGGAATGCCCCATCCGGACAATGTTGGTCATCATGGCATATCCGATGCCACCATATCCATTGCCCCAGCTCCGGGTTAAAATCGAAGTCTAGGTGAATGCGGCGGTTTCCAAAAGCATGGAGGTAAATTAGATGGCGGACTTCTGGCGGGAATCGGGTAAAGAATGGGCTTTGACACTGAGGGTGGATGTCTACCGGTGATAATGTATTGTTCGGTCCAGGGTCAATTAGTTTGGAAAGCAGGCAAAGGTAGTTCGAGGGGAGGGCGGGAAGGTACTTGGGATGAGTGCGATACCCATCAAGCGTGCAAGAAGAGTCATCAATGCCGACCGACTCCAGGACGGCTCGAGACCAGTTAGGAATGCTATTGATTGAGCGGGCAGCCGGGGCTGGAGTTGGTGGTGATATTGGTGACGCTGGAGTTGCTTGGGGTTGTTGGCGGTTGTGATTGAAGAACCTACGAACAAATTTAGGCGGTGCCATCGTGTTATTACTTGTTTGATTTCGTCGTTCTTGGTAGAGGTGCAGTTGCAGCAACATTTATTACCCATCGGAGCACAAGGCTGAGGATGGGCTGTTGTACGGGTAGCATCGTATCGGCCGGTCGCTGCCACATCACTCACACTAAACCTTTTCTTACTTAGCATGTTGCTGCTATCCCTGCCTATTAGGCCTATCTCTATGTAGTAGGAAGTGGCCCACTGGAATATAACAAACTCATATCTACTACACCCATGAGATGATGATCTAAATTCTGTTTCGGGAGACCCTTTGCGAGGCATAAGTATCAATAGGGGATGAGTATAAAGAAATATATAACTAAACAGGGAATGGATAAGTTCCGAGATTACAAAAACTGGTTTACTAAGTACATGAGTGGTGGCCCGAAACCCGAATGAAGCGACGTCAGTAGGTAGAGATTAGAAGCATTTGAAATTATACTAAGTCATGCCACTAAATGAAATGAAACATCATATACAGTTTGCCATAAGCTCAGAAACCCTCCCCATATGCGCAGATTATTAGTAAATATCATTCAATCTCGTCTCCCAAGGATGATCTCTTCCACCACTGCTCTTTCACCGCTGTTCTCGACCAGGTTTTTAAAGACTCCTCCCTCAATTCCTATTAGTTCCCGTGGTGTCCCAAACTCTACTGCCTTTCCTGCGTCCATCACAAGGATACGATCGAAGTCTGCGATCGTGCTAAGACGATGAGCGATCACTAGCAAGGACGAATCGTTCCGCCCGAACTCGGATCGGATAGAGCGTTGAATAAGCGCGTCGGTCTCCATGTCTACGGCTGAAGTTGCTTCGTCAAGAATCATGATCTTAGGTTGAGAAACAATAGCCCGAGCGAGGCAGAGGAGCTGACGCTGGCCTTGGGAAAGGTTTAGTCCGCCCTCGGAGATTGGTGAAGACAAAGACGTGAAAAAACTGGAAGGCTTAGTATGTCCCACAGTAGGCGATAATGGTGACGATGCCAAGGTATCGCTGCCGCTCAAGGAGTCGTGGTGTGATTGCGAGGCAAGGGTCAACGTGTCCTCGAACGAGAGGAGATGCACGCGTTCCAGGGCATTGTAGAGCTCTGTATCTGTGTATTCTTGGAACGGATCTAGATTGGATCGCACGGTGCCCGAGAACAGGACGGGATCCTGAGGGATGATAGCCAAGCGACTGCGAAGTGCCTGAAGTGTCATCCTCGATGTATCCAGCCCGTCAATGATTATCCGACCCTTTCGTGCTTCTAGGAAGCGGAATAGGGCCAGTGTCAGCGACGACTTGCCAGCTCCTGTTCGGCCCACGACTCCGATTCGTTGATTGGCCTCCATATTAAAGCTGAGTCCATTGAGGACGGGTGGGAGGTCTGGCGCATAGCTGACTACCAAGTCTTCGACTTCGACGCGCCCCCGCGAAGGCCATGCGGCAGGTGGAACGTAGCCTCCCTGGTCTTCTGTTTTGATGGCTGAGTATTCTAGCACCCGCTCGGTTGCATTCATGTCCATTTCCATCTCCGCATAGAACCGAAGACCCATCGATACTGCATAGTTATATTGAAGCGCGAAGGTGATTGCGAATCCTGCCAGGGCAGCAGGGATAGTGGGGATATACACAACTAGTGCAGCGGCGCCGGTGGCAAAGATAGCACCGACGATGCTCATTCGGAAGGCCAGCCATCTGTTGAAGAGCCATGAGTTCCACACCGTCTGTGCATTCCTATCAAGTCTCGAATACATCTGCCGGATATACACATCCGCCTTGTTGAACGCGCGTATTGTGGTCAGGCCGGCTAGACTAGAGTCGAATTGTTCCAAGACAGGGCTCTTGGAGTTGCTTTCAAGGCGTTTGAGTTCTCTCGCGCCGGCAAGATACCAGTTCGATAGGTAAAGGCAGAGAAAGAGCAACAAGATGGAAAGCGCAAGAAGTAGTGGTGAGACGAGAAACCCAGCTACCATAATACCAGCGAGTTCCAATACCTTGTACACGAAGTGTCCTAGGTCAAAGTTAAGTCTCCAATCTACTGTGTAGATGTCAGATGTAAATCTGTTCAGAATTCGACCAAGGGGCACTGTATCCAGCCATCGCAAGGGCGCCCGAAGCACATTTGCTAGAAGGTCGTTGAACAGTTGACGGGACGACTTTACGGATGCATAGCATAGTAGCAACTGCCGTAGTGTGCCTATCACGCAGGCCATGGCTGATAGGCCAACGTACACACCGAGGTAGAACTTTAGGTCGTTGTCGACTCGGACGACTCCGACCTGTTGCTGTGTAGGATTCCAAGTGGCAGCTGTACCCACTAGGTGTGGCGTGGAATTGGAGCTTGTCCAGAGGTTTACCCACCAGGACTGATATGTGAATTAGCAATATGCCGTACACATTGGGTAGGCCGACTTACTCTTCCGACTAAGAGACCCATAAAGGCTGCATACATCAACATCGCGAGCACCCAGAATGGCCAGCTGTTTCCCTTCGTCATGTACGCCATGTACACCTTCATAGGTATCGACCCCGTTGCCCGATGCTCATCCGGCGTGAATTGTTTCGGAACATGACCATCATTGGGCGGGGGAGGAGGGCCGAGAGAGGAGCGCTTTCTACGCGAAGCATCACGCGCAATTTCCCTGTCTATTAAATCTCGCATTTCGGCATTAAGGCCCTGAAGAAAATCTGTTAGTCCTTGTGCTACTCTCAATTGTTCCATTGTCCCAGCGTGCGTCATATATCCGTTTTCGAGAAGAACGCAATAGTCAGTGCGAGGAAGACACAGCCCAACATGATGCGTAACGAGGATCCTAGTACGACCCTGTGCTAGATCTCCTGTGAGCCCATGTTCGTACACATGACGGCCAGTTTCAGCGTCCAGCGCACTGAAGATGTCGTCCATAACCAGGATTCCAGCGCGGGAATATAACGCTCGGGCGAACGAGACACGCCAGCGCTGTCCGCCGCTCAAGTTAACACCATTGGCGCCAATATCAGTCATATCGGCATCGGGTAGGATTGTGAGATCTTTTTCCAATCCTGATGCGACCAAGACCTTGCGGTATCGTCGCCAGTTATATGGTAGTCCGAAAAGGATATTTTCCCGAATAGTGGCGTTTTCCATCCATGGGTTCTGTGCTACATATGCCAAAGCGTTATCTATGATCCAGTTGTCACGCGTAGCATGATCGTCAGCCCGTTCATCTAGGGAGGGGGAATGCGGCACTGCTATCGACCCTTGTACGATATCGCATTCTCCCAGAATTGCAGCAAGGAGTAGACTCTTTCCTGATCCAGTTCTTCCCGCGATAACACTCAGGCCTTTAGGGGGAAACTTGAGGTTTAGGTTTCGTAGAACGAAACGGTCGTCCATCCCCGGAAGCTTTAGAGGATCCTCTTCCTGTGCTGGCCATGCAATGGTGGCAGTATCGAACGAGATCTCTTCAACGTCGCTCGTATGCGGAGCTTTTTCGGCCGATGCAAGATAACCGTCGATGCGGTCAGAGCTAACTTTAGCCTCCATTCCTTTGGAGATAAGATCTGGCAGCCCAGCTAATGCGGATTCAAGGTTTCCAAAAACAGACAGGGCAGTAAAAGCGACTGAAGCAGGCAGGTCGCCGTAGGTCAGAGCATACACAGTCAAAGAAACAGCAGAAAGCATCAGCGGGCCCAGGATCCATACTGACACCAAAGCAGTTGTATAGAGTGAAGTCTTCCACAGAAGACCCAGCTCAACACGCCGCCTGTCCTCAATGCGATCCTGCCATTGTTGCTCGAGAGCAGTGAATTTGATTTGCCGGATTCCTTGCAGTACCTCGGTGACGGTCGCAGTGCGTTTGTCGTTAGCCTTCATGAACTCCTGTTGGGCAGCAGAGTACTGCTTCGTGACGAGGGTATTCAATGGTGTTATAAAAACCGACACGGATAGTCCAGCCAGAAGGCTTCGCCATCCAAGTAAGTGGGCCAGAAAACCGCTAGCTAGGAAAAGACGCATAATGCAAGCTGGTATAAGGTAATTGAAAGTAGCAAAATCAGCAACGCGTTTTGAATCCACCGCTGCGAGATTGATGATACTCTGGCGGCCCTTTTCTTCCTGCTCTTCATCATGGGGGGTACTGTCTTGCTTTGCGGACGTCATATGCTTGACATCTTTGCACCGCATCGACTTTGCGAACACAATGGCTGAAAGACCTTCATAGATAGGAATCCAAAGCTGTGAAGAGATTATCCACCAGAGCCACGATTCAATGCTGTATGACACGACGATCATCAAGCCTAACGCTGTCACCCATAGCCATGCGCTCAAATTACCTCCAAGTCCCATAGACCGGTCTTCTAGCGACTTCAAAATGCCATACATCGCTATTTGTGGTCCAAAGCTCAGCACACATGTTACCAAACTAAGAACACCTTGCCATATCAGCGGCCGTATATTTCCAAGCACGATTGCCCTCCATAATTTGCGGGACCGACGAGTTTGTTCAAGTCGTGTGTACAGTGTTTCGGCACGAACGGCAAATGGCAGTTTCGGGAGGTTGTCAATCTCGAGGCTGTTGTTTCTCGCGGCATAGTCCATCAAGCTATTGGCCCAGCTAAAAGTAAATCGGCTATAGACACTGCCAGTGAGCTCTCGGTCAACCACTTGTCCGTCATGGTAGACGTTTGGGCGACGAGGGATGAGTATGGAGCAGAGGCCGCGTAGGCATGCTACAATAGCCTGGCCGACGAGCAATCCTGTCGGTGCACGTCCGGGGTTAATATCGTAGCCAGCCGACCAAAATAGGGTGAGTTCTATGCAGGGAGCAGCGACCGTGATTGCGCTCGCCCAGAAGGAATATATGCCTAGCCGATATCGCTCCACGGTAGAGGTTTCTGTAAAAAGGCCCACGGACTGCAAGCAAAGCAGTGTCTTTAATAATGCCATTAGTACTGAACTGTAGATAACACTTCATGATCCATTCGACTTACCCAACCCCCCAAGTGTAGCCAGAAAGGGCCAATGAAATAACTTGGGCTGGACTGGTGACAAACGATCGCTAGTGAAAGTGAAAGTTCTACCCCGACCACAGATAATATCGCGATGGCTACTCTTTGCCAGGAATCGGAGAACCCGAACAATGAATCATCGGTGGCTTCGCCATCCTTGTCCACGTAGCCCGGTTTGGCGACCCGCGACGACCCCAGGCGTATTGGCTCAGCTCTCCTCGACAACCTTCGAATCACATTGAGTGCTGCTGGCGTTGTAGTCACGGCTATCAATAATAGTCCGAGAATACCGGTTGTGATAGACGATACCTCCGGGTTGACTGTCATGCCTCATAGACCGTGGGAATCATCCGGACAGTTGGTGAGGAAGTGGACGACAACGGAGGGATGAGTTCACAATCGTGACTTAGTCCAAGGGATTAAGATTGTTTAGCTGGTGCAGTACCAAGGCTTAGTGCGACTATGCGCAGGAGCACCATTCCAGCTACAATATTTCCGGACCCCTTGCTTGCAGAACATCGCGCTTGCATTCCCCACGACAACTAATACACTTTTATTGGCTCCTTACGCGTGATGATCCACATCCTCTCGTGTTAGCCAATTAAACGACTCCTCTCGTCGAATAGAGGCGCACCACGACTGGATGAGTTGATGCGTCGACAGGTTGCAGGTCGCGTCGGTAGGACACGATGGGGAGAGGATACAGGGTAAATCATATGAGTAAAGCCCTGCTTGCTTGCTTCTGACAAGTAATGCATGTGCCCCCAGTAGCCCTCCAATTAAATACGCGCTGTTAGCTCCAAATGAAACGCATGGAATGGGATATTATTGTTGCGGGTGAAGGGCGTTGTTCGAAGGCTACACACCCCGTTTGCTTGCAGCACTAGCTATCAAGCTCCTGTGTAAGTTGGAAAAATGAGGCCACTGACGATTACGACTTTAGTCATCCCTGAAACCAAGCTTCTGTGTTCAAAATGTCAATGCAACTAACTATGTAACTACTACTTCTGTGCGCCGTGGTGGCTTTTCGCGGCATTCAGAATCCCGCGATAGTGCCTTTAATAGCAATTTAAGTTACGCAAAAAATACATTTCAATGCTCACTATGAATTGCGGAGGCCGTAAATATCCTAGCTTGACCTGGTTTGTGGCACACAAATACAAAACATCGGTCAAGATTCAAAGATCATCTGGCCAGCTCCCGGTAAATCCAGGGATCAAGAGAGGGTTTGCCTTACCAAACCTTATCGACCTACAGCACACTGTCCTTACCTATAAACATATAATAGACAGTTCCATGAACCGTTCTAGAGTAATCAATTCATGCTAAAGAAGCTTGTGTCTTCATTGTTTGATTGTCGGATGTTCTAATCCATCATGATAGAGTTACATAAACCACGGGTTGACGATCCGACACTACCGATCGACACAGTGTGTCAGATGCAACCTACATATCAATTACTTTGAGAGTTTTGTATGTGGTAACTCTACGTGTTTCGATGAAGATTTTAATCACGTCTGCCGACGCCACTCTGTTTTTTAAGGAGCTCATCGGTCGTTTTTGTTGGTTCCACATACTAATCCAGGCTGTCCAGGACCAACAAGAATTCTCTGTGCTTCCCTTGTGGCCTACAATTTTCCTTTTTGCTAGTGGCCCATGTCTCATACTGCCATGCGAATGCCAATCTGGCACGTAATGGAAATGGAAATGTAGTACATAAACCACGATATGAATCCTGGAGCTCGGTGGAGCCGGTTGAAAGGTGCCATTTCTTTTTACACAAACTGCCATCTCTGACTCGTGTCATTATTGGGTCGAAAATAACGCACCTCCGCAAAAGGCAACAGCCGGAGAGTTTCATCTGACAAAAGGTTAATTTTAAATTCCGATGGTCATTCATCAAGATCATCACTTATGTCCAAGCAGTCAATAATATCAGTGTCTGGAACTATTCAGTCTGTTTCCTTCCAGCAAATCCAGTAGACCCCACAGATATTCCCTCTGCAAGGGTAGTACCGCTTTTTTCTTCGCTCGAAATAGTTAATGGACCACACAATAGAATACAAGTCTAGAATATCGAAAAGGAACGGATAACTCACATATGCTGACTAGAGATGAATAGGGCCAAATAACGAAGTAATGATCGACGATTCTAGCCCGAGTTGTTGACGACAGCCACAGCAATACCGGATGGCATTGCCATGGACCCGTCGGCTAGCTACGTCGATCATGGTTTTTACATATGGTCTGAGAGACTATTAAATGTTAAATTGCCCTCCTTAGTGCATCCTTGTCAAGTCAATATCTTAATTCAAGTAAATTTCTGTCTAGTCTACGCCAGAAATCCTTGAGCTATACACAACGTCTCTCTAAAGATACAATGCCTAACAAGAAAGACTTCATTTTCAACGACCTCGTCGGAGGAAAAGGCGGCAACGACTTCGGTGATTCCCTCTGGGGAGAGCAACCGGTGACAGAAGTCGAAGCCTGGTATGGACACCAGTATGGGGCCGACTACACTGTACTGAAGGGCATTAATATCCATTGGGGAAGTAAGGAGAGTGGCCTCAAGGGTTCGGCACCGGGAGATGCCTTACATACTAGCTATACTTTTCATCCAGGCGAGAGGGTTAGGTGGATGCGATTGAACGGAGCACCGCGAAATTCGGAGGGCCGAGCTGATGCGCTCAGGTTTGAAGCAGATAACCCTTTCGCTGCTGGTGGTACTGGTGGAGAGCCCCATAATGAGCAACTTGGAAATCACGTTTTTCATGGTTTTGTTGGAAAAGGCAATGCGGATATTGATAGTCTGGGAGCGGTCTTTCACAGATAGCGGATATGGGTAAGTGTAACCCGGATGTGGAAGCATACTTCATACACTAACACGAGAACAGAAAATCAAAGTGGGATTAAGAAGGCAATTCTACTGCATAATGAAGCAGTTTATAAATGTTCTGCGCCTTTCACTGAGTACACAAATAATGTCACATAACATAAATCAATCAAGATTCTATTACCTATTCGAGCCCAACCACTGAAATCTAGCTATGCAGACGCTTCACCATTGAAGCAGAATCTAGGTCCGAACGCCATCCCAAGTGCAGTAGAAAATATAGGAAATATAATGTAAAACCCAACACGACCAAAACCACCTGCCAAGCGCTGTTTCTGCCGCCCAACCTTGCTCGTTAACCCCCTTCTGTCTTGTATATATAGTTCCCCAAAAAATACTTAGTATTCCACCCCTGTGGCTGACCCTATCACGGAGGTTGTAGTGACCTCGTAATCAGCGTCTCCCACATCTATCCCACTTGTATGGTATTTCATTGATCTGGCTAAGCCGGCATAACTGGCTTAGTTAGCTCTATCTCGCGGAACTGGTTTAAAAGACCTGTTCAGGCTATGAATAGCGACATAGCGTATTGCCTACGGGTTGGATACCAGTACGCCATAATCTGGCATTCTACTATTTAGTTCCTTTATTTTCGCCATTCTGATAAGCATCTCGGCCCTTAGACCAGTGTAGAGTGGGCATTGGAGAAAAGTTTGCCTCACTGGCTGAGATCCTTCCCCACAGTGACACCAGGATGAGTCGGACGCCTTTATTTTATAGAGAAACTGCTACAGGGCAATACTCTGTAACTTCATCTATGGCAATTGCTGTGTGTGGCTTAGATAGAATTTTATACAACCTTATCTACCTTCTACTTGGTGTTTTGCGCAACCTCCGTGTTGGTTTTGCACCCTTGTCTGTCTCCCACGCGACAGCCCATTTTTACTGGATGTGCTGCGGTATGGCCCTTCGGGCTGCTGCGGCCGATCGGACCGTGTCATGTCACCCCTTATCCTGCCTGGTGGCCGCCTCCTTAACCGCCTCGTCCGCTGCTTCTTTCCCAGGGACCCCGACATGGGTCTAGACTCTATTTAATAGTAGCTTGATACTATAAGTCCTAGGCCCTAACCTTATTATATATATTTACTAGTAGGTACTGGCATAAAGGTCATCTTAGGTTCTTAATGGCTTGGGTAGCCGTCTGACCTGTCCACCGAAACTGTTAATTGGTCTTCACCAGCTATGGCTATGGCTATCTGAACGCCTTTCAACTCCGCCGCGTAGACCGTGGCCTCTGCGTTACTGTCCAAGTGTCTCCGCTGCACAGTGAACCTTTATCTCATAGGTTCTTGGACCGTGGAGCTATGTAACCTATAGTCGGCGGGGCATTGCTGAGAGAAGAGTCCAAGGTTGATCTTGGAATGTTTAAGGAAACTTTTCCTGCCTAGCCATTCCAAGCTGTGGATAGAGACAGCAAAGCGAGCCTAGCCTTTACAATCAACGTGTTGATCTATATTTTAATAATAACTAACTTGGATCATCTTGTCACACCCGGGGCTCCTTCCAAGAGTTCTGCTTACCAGTTAGTCTTCTTGGGCAGATCGAGTACAAGCCTGGAGACCAGAATCCACTGGTGTCCGACACGTATATTCACGAAGTGATTACCGCACAGGTCCGAAGGGTTCCACGAAGGCACTAAGTCATGAAGCACAAGTAACTCGAGGTCGAAGGGCCAGGTGTACCAAGTACGTATACTTAGTAGTTAAGATAGTACTAACGAGTCAAGCTGGTAAGATACCCAAATGTGTATTTAAGTAACAATATGAGAATTGATCGCCAGGAGATAACTAAATACGGGTAATAAGTGTCCTTATATATCCCATATATAACAGAGCAATCATAGAGCTTCTCGCCTTTCGGCTCTGTTAACTCTGTCGCAGAGTGAACATAGCGACTTCGCGGTGTATTGGTATGTGTTGGAATATATGTGTCTAATGTAGTGTGATTGTGATAATCCTTAGATCACTATCCCTAGATTATAAGTCTTAGAAATAAGGTGGGATCCTATGGTAATTTCATGTCAACATAAATAGTATTCGGAATACACTAGTAATTCTATGGCCAAAGAAATCAATGCATGAGGATCTGAATTCCTGATAACTAGATCAAGCTGGGCAACTAAATACTAATCACTGAGCGTTTTGGCCACGTATACCAATAGCCAAGAATAGGAAAAATTGTCATATAGATAGAATCATAGAAATCGGTAGAAATTATAGTTATATCGTCATGGCGATGGCTGACTAATCGGATATCTCGTTATCTCTGAGATAACTAGTTAGTTAACTAGTGGTTATTTTGGTTGACATAAACTGTACATGTGTATCTAGCATCATTCCGATCTTCAACTAAGTCTACGAGTACGCTCACTCTAGTCAAGTCAATCACTTAGTTCTCTCTATTCTGATGCCAATTCCCCTGACCAACCGTAGAACTTGCATATAACTGAGAACCTAGATGCCTGCCTTGCTACGATTACTTACTGCTTTGCTTAGGATAGTCGATGGTTATGATTGGCTTCTTATATTGACACAGCCTTTTCATGAAGCACATAAGGACCAGTTGGTAATGGTTGGAATAAACAACAACGAGCAGAGCTCGGTCTCAAACCCCTTAGTCGGCGAGTCTAGTCATAAGTAATATATGAACCCTAATTTTAACTGAGTTTCCATTTGACTTGCTTTATCCTACGCCAATAGTGCTGCTATTGGTAGTGTATATGAGAAGGGAAAAAATGTCGACTAAAAGGAGCTGAAATATTAGGATTATAAAAAGTGCCATTTTCTATGGAATACGGAGGTGGCCCGCTGGGTTCCATGGCCTACTCGTTTACCGAATACGTTAAATCTATATAGTAATCTTGGAAGCTTGGTAATTAGTAGTAGTTCAGAGAAATGTACTGTGCATGGTGCCGAAGTTTAGCCAGCGCTGCATGAACCTGGAGCTAATACGGTCAATGTCCAACAGACGATCGGGGCGCTTACTATCTTTCACAATCAGTTCGAACTAAAAAATATGTTTGTGCCTGTCGGGACAAACTTTCCCGAATGGAAACCCTCGGTCAATTGCTCCGATAGCTAGTGATATCCATCTGGGCGGCCACAATCGCATTTTGCCTGCAAGCTGAGGCCTCCATTATCAATTTCCCTGTTCTTGAGATTGCCATTGTTGTGTCGGTTTCATAGGAATTCTAGTTTACACCGTCTCATTAGCTGCGAAGCTAACGTGCGTCAGATATTGTACATCCAAAAGATGCTGCACGTGTGGCCGCTAATTTGGCTTCAGGCCTTACAGGGTTTCACTGGATGAATAATTAATGGCTAGACATTAAAGGACTAACCTGCTGGTACTTCGTATATATGTTAAGAGGCCAAGACGCAGCGACGGAACCGGATTATCTCCCGTGACGCACACCTTTTCCGGGAAGCACTTGGAGAGATAGTCGCAGCCTTGTCTAATAGGGACTCTATTACTCCGTTCCTGGTCTGCCCATATTGGCATATTCTTAAGCATCAGGTAAGCTCGATTTTGGGTATACAATTTGGACTGGTGGCACACCAGGCTTCTTAAAAGCGAAACGGGAGCTACAGAACTACAGTAGATGGAGGGGGCGGAAGCTGTTGTGGCAAATCCGACCTACACAAACGCAAACTTTGCTTTAGCTTCCTTGCGTAGTAACAGTGAGACACTTCGATGGATGTCAAGCTTTGAAAGGGCATAATGGCTTAGGTGTCCCCTATTGAAGTGCAAATCATCCGATAAGGAGAACGGTACGTAGATATCTGCCAAGCATTGTGAAGAATGGGCCCGTTACATCCACTTGCAGACTTCTTCCGGCCTTATGAATGACCCTACTATGAATTTTAAAGTTTATGCACAGCAAAAATAGTCTAGCGTCTGCATAAAATTGCTCTATAGCTTGGCACCAAGTGGAGTATCTTCCCTGATTTCCACCTAATCGGGTTCACGCGCTCAGCCAGCCGTCGTTGATCGGGACACTTCCGAATCCAATAAGCTTATTCACAGACCCCTTGGTGGTAGGTACACTGGGATCCAACCTATAATACCAGCGCTCTGCATTCGGACTATAGTATCACCAATTGACTATGTCTCAGCTCTGGTGGGCCAATATCAGCAGTATAAGACGTGGGCCATCACGCCATGAATCCCTGTCAGGGGCACTTATATGTCACTTGAGCTTTTCTGTTGGAGCTCTCTTCTTCGAGGTGATGATCCAGAATGTCATTAGCGTATTATGTACGAGGAACGCGGTGTAGCTGATTACTCTAGGAACCCAAGCACATTCAACCAATTTGTTGCTACGTAGCTTCATTCGACCTCTCAAAACAAACCGAGCGGAACTTGGTACAGATATAAGAAAATTAAAGGGAATTGTTATTTGGACCTCACGCTAGTTATTTGGACCTCACACTATACTAATATAGGAAGGTAAAACCAGTCAGGTGATCATCAAACCGCGCTAGTAAACCCCTTTCAAACGCATATATACGATATCCAATATAAAAACTGCATTCTAAAGCTCTATAAAAAGTGCTTAAAATGGACGATTATCTTGATGATTTTGAGATTACTTTCTCTGATGAGTCAGAGCCTGAGGATGAAAATGAAAACAATGATGTTACTATCCCGGCACCGCCTGTATATCAGTCATTCAGCTCAGCTGACGAG